>RAON01000130.1:0-88998 GCA_009805295.1 Neurospora sp. FGSC 6877 | reverse complement strand
AAAAAAAAAAAAAAAAAAAAAAAAAAAAAAAAAAAAAAAAAAAAAAAAAAAGAAAAAAGTTTTCAGGATATAGTAAAGGGTGTAGGTCCATCTAGAAGATCCTCCCAGATCCCAAAAACGGATTCCTGAAGATTATACGGTAGTACCCACGACTGCAACCAAGACTAGTTGGAACCTTTGAAAGAGGACCGTTGGTGCGGTGCGGTGCACGTGGAAACTGGCAACCAAGAAGACTGCCTTGTGCCTTGGTTGGTTCCTGGTTCCTGGTGCCTAGCATCAGTGTGACTGGTGATGGTGTTCGTGTTAGCGTGGACGTTGGATGATGTGCTGCTGGTTAGCCTGGTTGGCACTCAATGGTAAGGAAAGCAAGTACGGTACAGTGCCTCTGCTACATCCTTATCTGGGTATCTCGATGTAAGATCGTAGGGATGGTCTAACAATCTAACAATACCAGGAATTGACTATAAAGGACTCTGCATTAGTCAAATGAGCAAATGTACGTTACGATCGGTTTCTTGCTTGACAACACAACTTGGCTGACAATCTGCCGGGGTGGAAGCCTGGCGTGGATTTGGTTGGTTGGCAGTGAGCATCCATCCCTTTCTTCCTCGTTGGGTTGGGTGTCTGTACCTGCGCTAGCGGTGCTTGCTTTTCGTCATCGTCATCTTGTTGGTTCTTACCACAGCGTATCCGTGTTGCATCCAATACATGCCATGAAGGGAGATTGGCAAGTGGATGCCAGGAGTAACCTCGCCGTCAATGCTCAAGATGTTGAAGGGAAATGGTGATTTATAAACACGATCCGTGAGATAAAGAAATATTGCTGTGTATGTACGAAAGGGTATCTCGATGCGTATGTATCCAAGAGAATAATTCCAAAAACGAAACTGTTTCCCCCTCACCGCCTTTCACGATCCAGAAACGAAGAGAGCGCCTAACCACGAAACCCTACTTCGAGGTCTCTGCACTCTCCACTACCACCGGCTCTTCCTGTCTCTCGCAGTCTGTCGTCGTCGGGCTCTCCTCAGCCCTGTTCTTCTCCCTATCCTCCTCTTCCTCCAAAGTCTCCTCAAGCTCAGGCCCATCACCCTCATGCCCAACCCTACTCATCCCCTTCAACGTCTCCCTAACGGTCTGCTCCCTCTCCAGAGCCTGCCAAAGTTCCACATCCCACTCCTCCACGTTCCTGCCCTCACCACCTGCTTCATCCCAAGCCCACATGGGCCCTGCTCCCCTCGCGGCTCCTTCTCTCCCAAGTGCGATGAGTCCCTTCCATGTTTCGCACTGCATCCATTTCCTCCATCCCAGCCTCCATAGACCGGAGATGATTAAGTTCCGCTTGATTGATTTGTAGCCGAGCTCGACAGAGGTGAGGAGGCCGACGGCGGCGAAAAGAGCGACCCACCAGGCTGGATCGGGGCCAAACGAGGAGAAGAAGCCACCGCGGACTGCGTAGGGCCAAACACCCGGGGCGTAGGCGCCGGCAAGGAAGATTTGCCAGACCCACCAGCCTGCGAAGGTGATGCCGAAGGCGCCGAGGATTATGCCGGTCTTGTGGTGGGTGTCGATGATGCTGTTGTTGGTTAACGGGTTAGTCTTGGGTTTCAAAGAAAAGGGTGAAAGGAGGGAGGGGAAAGAACGTACAGCAACTTCAAGTTAGTCCAGACAATGGCCACCGTAAAGACCAAATTGCCCACAGCAAACAACCCATTATCCTTCACCGCAATCCCACCGTAGAGTCCCCAACACACCCACCAGACAACCACACCCTGCGCAACAGCCGCCACCATCCAACCCAGATATTTCCGCAGATTCAATCCGCCGTCCCTTTGGCCCCAGACATACAGCTCCGGCACGGCCATCAACGTCTCCGCGCTCAAATCCTGTTCCCACACACCAGGAACAATCACGCACAAACTGGTAAAGAGGGTATTCAGCACCGTCAGACTCCATGATTCGTAAAGACTGGTGCCCGTGTATCCGGTGTAGCGCTGGTACAACTCGGTAGGCAGATAGAAGAACATCTCCTTCCAGAACGTGGCAACAATGAACTTGGCGGTGCGAGCATAATTCCATCTCCCGTGTACCAACAGTAGGCGGGAAAGGAAGCGGAACTGTGCGACGGCGTAGTCGGCTACGCGCGCGGCTTGTAGACCTTCCCGGCCCGAGATGCCTACGCCGACGTGGGCGGCTGAAAGCATGGCTAGATCATTAGCACCGTCACCTATGGCGAGAGTGAGGGGTGGGGTTCGTTTAGGAGTGACGAGGTAGGAGAGAAAGCTTTTCTTTTTGGTGGTGATCGGTTGATGGGAGTGGTTACGGATGGCGGTGACGAGCAAGGCTTTCTGAGCAGGGGAGGCGCGGCAGCAGATTACCGAGTCAATCGTCGGGATGAGGCTGTAGAGGAGTTCTTTGGCATTTCCGTGGGCGCCCGGCTCATCGAGAGCCGCAAGGGTATGACCGTCGATGACTACCACGGTGTGGTTGGGAATCGCAGTAGCCATAGTTTCGGCCCGGATGTTCATCTCGTCGACAATGTCCATAATCTGACCTTCAAGGTTTCCTTTGGCGGCGTCAAGGATGTAGATATCGGAGGTAGGGCGGCAAATCCGAGCCGCGTGGGCGATGTTGATGGCCGTTTCGCGCTTGTCGCCAGTGAGCATCCAGATCTTGATGTTGGCTCGTCGGAGACGCTCGATTGTCTCTGGGACACCCTTCTGAAGTTTGTCTTCAATCGCGGTGGCACCGATGAGGTCCAGGGTCTGCTCAACTACTTCACCGGCCGCTTCGATGCGCTCTTGACGATCGATCAGACTCGTCTCTGCGTCGTGGTATACCTTCTTCCATGTGTTATACTCAGACTCGGACAAGAACCGTTGGGCGAATAGAAGTGTTCGAAGGCCCTCGGTTGCAAAATCATCAAGGTGTTTGAAGCATCGAGTGAAGATAGCACCCTCATCGCACACGGAAGGATCGTCAAGGAATGCGAACTTGTCTGGCACCGAGGCCACTACAGCGTCTTCATAAGGCACATCATAGGATGCTGTGCGGACGGTAATATGGGGCCTGAGGCGATCTTCTGGTACAGACAGAGACATTCTGCCCATCTCAAACGACTTACTGTGATTGGTGATTGGGCGCTTGCTAGGTCCAGCAACGCTGTTCTGTCTGGCAAGATTGATGCTGCGGCGGATTGTAAGGCTGGGCCGGCCGCCAAAACTGTTACGTGGTTCTCGAGCCTCACTCCTGCGTTGCATTTCATGCTCAACCTCCAAGCTCTTGCGGACTTCGTTGGCCTTTTGTATCGCCAATTGTGCCATCCTAAGCCGTGGAAGAATGACGGAGTCGGCACCCTTGGTTATCAACCATATCCTTTCATCGGGACATCGCACAATAATGGACATGCGCTTTCGCTTGCTGCTGAACTCTATCACGTCGAGGATATGGTAGGTGTGCTCCAACTCAGTGCCGTCACCGCGCGATATACGGAGCGTGACGGACTGGGAGGACCGTTGAACCACGAGAAACCCAAGCTCTTGAGCAGCTTTGACAAGAGCGAGCTCATCAGGTGAAGCGGCCTGGAACTCAATTTCCCCGTCTCTAATTTCTGGCAAGCAGGTGTGGCAGAGGGCCATCGCAAGAATGTACTGAACTGCCCTCCTCGAGAAAGGAGCATTTGGGCGCAGCCTTATGTACTCAAGTAGGTCCTCAGTCGTGACCTCTGGTTGGACATGGTCAGGTCGACCAGTCGACCGCCATTGTGAGGATGATCGACGCGGGTTCGGCGAACGGACTGACACAACGGTCGTTGTCTTTGTTAACGCGTGGTCGTATTCAGGGGTCGGTTCCAGCATAATTTTGGTCTCTTTCTCCTTCATTTTCGTCTGAGTGAGGCCCTGTTCTTCCTGGTCCTTCAGAATATCCATCTCGTGCAACCATGTTGTTCCGGCAATGCTCATCTTTCGGAACTTCATGACGTTTTCGGTCAAAGTTCCAGTCTTATCCGAAAATACGTAGCCGATCTGCCCCAGGTTCTCAAGAATGGTATTGGTGTTGCACTTGGCCGGCGTATCGGACACCTTGTCGTACATCTCCAGGTCGGAATTGAGCATCCACATCTGTCCGAGTTTGACAATCTCCAAGCTAACGTATAGTGCCAACGGGATGATATTGTTAAACTGGATGAAAAAGCCAATAATGATATCTTCGAATTCTACTCCCAGATGCTTCAAATACCACGCCTTGTGCTCATATGCATTTTTCCAGATCAAATAGCCCATCGAGCAACCGACGGAAAGGGAAATAACCACAACAACAAGGCTCATGACAATCTTGTTGGCGATCTTCTCCATGGCCGGCTTCTTTGCCTTGGGGTTTCGGTTGGCGTTTCGTCGGAGTTTGCACTCTTCTCCCGTATTGATGACCATGCCGATGGCGCATGTTGTGTTGCGCAGCGTGCAACCTCTGTACATCACTTCATTCAAAGTCAACGGCAACGTTTCACCGTCCACGGTTACTCTTCCATCAAACCGATAGAGATCCGGATTGGGATCCTCCACCACGAACTCGGCCTGGCAGTTGGCAATGCCTTGTATGGTGTTGCAACGCTGCAGAGCCTTGGATACCTGCTTGTTCTTGAGATTCGTCTCTCCGTCTAGGGCCATTGTTTCGATGTAGGCCATACCATTTTCGCCGTCGGCGTACAGCAGCACGACATCTGCGGGAACATCCTCATCGCGGGAGAGCTTGATAACATCGCCGACCTTTAAATTCTTCCATTGGGTGGCGTGCCATTGATATTCCGAGTCTGGGATAACCTCTTCCACCGCCAATGTATCCTTCTCTTTTGCTCTTCGTAATCCAAACCCAGTCCGCCAGTCTTGTCCGTTGTCAACGTGGCCTGTTGGTCGGAGAACGGTCGCGCTTCTTGCATTTTCCACCTTATCGAGTCGATGGCGTTTCCAGTCATCGTACCCCTCCTTAACAACAGTAAGAAGGACAAAGAACAACAAGGGAATGATGGTGGTGAAGTTTCCGGTTGTACTGACCCCCGGAATGGTTTGAGGAACACCGACGCAAAGGAAGTAGAAGTTGGCCAGGCGCGAGAACTGGAAGAATAACTGCTTCGGGAGGAAATCGTAGACGGTGTAGCGGGATGTCCGAATCGTGTTTGGTATATATGCGCTCCCTCGCCGTTCGTCGATCAGGGTTTTGTCATGATGGGGTCGTAATGGGATATGTCGGCCGTCTTTTGAAGGTGGCAGTTCCTTTTCTTGGAAGATGAGTTCGAGGACGTATTTCCGATATAACTGTTGTGTAGAGGCCTTGATGGACCTGGTCACCGTTGCCGCCGACGTCCCGGTTTTGCGCAAAGGGGCCAAGATGCCGGCTTTACTGAATGTGTTGATGCCCTTTTCCAACGAAGCATTGTCGACACTGGCGCCTCCCTCGTCGGCCGTGCTCCTGGTAAAGCTCCTCATGATGGTGCTTGTCCAAAGGGTCTGAATTTCATGGCGTCGCTTGTCGGGATATGGAAATGGTGGTGATTAGGTTGCGCCAGCGCAATTGTTGAATATCTCTACGCAGTACGTGTAGAAGTCACGGTCATGTCATCGACTCGATGGATTGGCGGGACGATCAGGTCATTACTGGGGGTTCAGCTACGGTGTATCATCGGCGGTTTGGCTGCTATCATTGATCGTTACGGCGATGGTCGTCAGCTTCCCGGCTTTTTCTGTGGAGCTGCGCGGGCCCAGGGAAGAGCCCGAGAAAATCTCTGGAGAGCGGCCCCGGATGGAAGTGCTCAGTCCAAGGGTCTAGTAGCGGGCGAGGTCAGACTGAATGCATTGGAAGAAAGCAAATGCTGGATCGAAACAAGCGACGATTCGGCAAGAAGCGAGCGACTGATATTTGCGACGGAAGGTGCTGAGTTTCTGCCGGAACAGACGGAAATTGAGAATGATGACGAAGGGAAGGAAGAGGCGTGGACATCGAATCCAGAATCCTGCTTCGGATCCTTGTCCCTTTCGGTGGCTCCAGCGCCCCTTCCGTGGTAGTGGATACGGGAAATCTGCGCCAATGACCTGGGACCCACAAGCTCGGAGCCCCACATTTCGGAGTTTATTATTTGTTTCCGTCCCGTGTTCGACTTCCCCGGTCTCTAGTCAAATTCTCCCGTCTCGTGAAACCTCGACTGCCGGTAAGGAGGCGCATTGTTGGGAAACTGCGTGCCTCCTAAGCCCGTCAAACTCTTCGCGAAACGCTGTTTACCGACTTCTCCTCCTCCCCCGATCATCCTCTCTTTCGACAACCGCCTCATCTCTCTCCCACAAAAGATACGCCGCTGTCGCAACCGGGCCACCAAGCATGAACCAGCCCAACGCCTTGCCGAATCGCTTTCCACCACCGACTCCAGCAGCCCAATATTGGTACGCAGCCCAAGTGAGCAGCGCAAAGTTACCACTGTAAACATCCCACTGAAGAAAGTGCTTCGCCAACGGCGCCAACCATACCATCCGGATATGCCCCAGGCTAGCCGTATCGATGGACGGCGGATCCCACAGCGCCCTAGGGATAGCCGAACCAACGCTCACCTCCCTCAACATCGCCGGAAGCCACGGATACGAGGCAGCCAAGCTTGCTGGCAAAGCAGTGGGCGGTGTCAGCGCAATGGCCAGAAAGCCCAACTGAGCCACTACGCAGAGGGTCATGGTAAACTTGTAAACCGGGCTTGCACCGGCCGGTTTCCCCCCTCCAGTAACTCTGTTGCTGCTCCCCCCCCAACCAGCGCCGGAAGAATCAAACAAGCTCTTGAGGAAGAACATCAAGTTAGCCTGCAGAATGGGAAACACCTGCCAGGTAGCCATCCAGTTCTGGTGCTCATCTTGCGTGAGGATCTGAGGGCTTGGCAATCCCATCATGAATGCCGGAACAAGGAAGGCCATTGTGATGCACATCGGCAGTACGGCCATCTCCCCTTCGTTGATGGCCAGCGCGTCGACATCGCTGCCACTTACTACGGGCGATGTAAACAAGTAGATGATGAAGTAAATCGGGCCAGCGATGGTGTATGACACCAATTGCATGCCCATACCCCAAAACCCAGTCCTGTAAGAACCGTCAGCCATCACTATCCACGCTCCTTCATTTCTTCCCCTTTCACCACAACTCATCTAAAACCCCGTCACCAGCAGCCACCAAACCAGCAAAGGTAAAAACAACTCACCAACCAACCATCCTCCCCTGATTCCCCCTCCTCCCCCCCTCCACACTCACCAACCCCCAAGCACCCGCAAACTGCACCATAGCCATCCAAAGCGGCACATCCACCTCCCATGTCCTCCCCCCCTTCACCCCCCCACTTCCTTTTACCAAGCCCTCCAGCCACGGCCCCTCCCACGGCCCGTCCCACATTATTCCCTCCACCGGGCCCCCAGCATCCAACCAAGCAGCAAAAAACGTAACCAACGTAACCAAAACCTTGTCAACCGCCTTCACCCCCGTAAACACGTGCTTTGCCTCATACCCCACGGTGATCGAAGGGTCGGTCTTGATTTTGGTAAGAGCAGCAAAAAAGTCGTTAGTGAAACCGGTGATCATCCCCCCATACGCGCCAGTCGAAAAAAAAAGGAGGAGAAGGCAGATGGCGAGGGATTTGCCTGCAAAACCTAGGACCCCCGAGGAACGCCGCGTTTGGAGTTGGGCTATGATTGAAGTGCGGCGGGGGCGGGTATCGGGGCTGGGACTTGGTCGGGGGGTTCCATGTCCTCTTCCGTGGGTGCTGCCCCAGGTGCTTGGGGCGAGGCCGGGGGTGGGGGGAGGGGATTTATCGTTCGGTGGCATCTTCGTTGGAGTCTTTCTTGACTAATATGTGTGAATTTGAGAGAAAGGAAATGTGGAAATGTGGTAAAAGTTAAACAAAAGAGTTATTGATGAGAGAAACTGAAGATCCGGATGAGAGCAGCGTAGAGCCTAAGTTCCGAGGTCAGTCCCAACCTTGGCACGAAGACCCACTTCGCTTTGGATTCCTGTTGCTAGGTGCTTAGGATCGTCCACGTCTTGAATGTCCGTCAAGCTTAGATCAACTATAGAATGATTGGGCGAGAAGCATCCGTTTCATAGAGCAATGAAGTAACGGTGATGCAAGATGATTTCGGGTTTCGCTTTAAAGAGCCCAAAGTCTCACTCCATTAAGTTGAACTGCACGGGCAAGGGTCAGGGCTCAGTATTGGAGTCTTTGAGCCCCTTTCTCAATATCATTACGACCAAGCTAACCGGGCAGAGTAATGGTGGTTGTTGTTGTTGTTGTTGTTGTTGTTGGTGTCAAATCGCTATTAGGTATTTGTGTTAATCAATCGCTGTTCCCAAGACACCCCTTCACCAAATCGCTGATCCAGAGAAAATAACCAGAAAAAACTATCCGAAGTGTTTTGCAACACAAACCAAACACCAACTGCGCCCATCAATACGATGATTACTTCTTCTTCAGGTGACCTTTACCCTCATTCTTCGAGTCGCCGTTTTCCTGAGCGACAAGAACGATCTTCTTGCCCTCCGGATCCAGCGTAAACTTCCTCGTCACCACCATCTCATGTCTCTCCATGAACCTTCCTCCCATGTACCCCGGTTCCTCCCTGTTCATCAATCTCCTCAACATGTCCATCGTATTCTGCGGGAACGGTTCACCCTCCAACTTATGTACGATTCTGAAGACGGAATTGTCTGATTCCTCCTTTGCCCCTCTGGACTTCAGGTGCTTAATAATACCGACGATCCTCTGAATCCTTTTGACGAACGGCAGTAATTGGGGATGCATATCGGGTGGGAATGTCGGCGGAGCCTCGGAGCCGGGGGGTATGGGCGCCTCAGTAGCCAGCGCCTCGGCCTCGACGTTGTATAACCGGACTGTGTGTACAAGCGCCTCCACGCAGATGTGGAAGGGTGTCAGGTCGAGGCAGCCGCGGAGGATGCCCTGGTTGGGGTCCGCTCCGTGGGTGAGCAGGATGTGCATTGTCTCCCAGTGTCCGTTCATGGCGGCATCGGTTAGGAGACTGGAGGACGGCTTTACGAGCATGACGCCCCTTTGGACTTGGAAATGGGGCTGCCCAAGGGGGTGACGCTTGAGAATCGCTCTTACGACATCGTTGTGTCCCTCGTGGCAGGCCTAAGTGTACAGGAGGTTAGTGGCTGGGACGGTGAGGACTACCTGCAAATTAAGCAACTTACAGCTTCAAGGGCAGAGAAGCCAAAGAGATGTGGCGTGAAACGGTTCCGAGCCCCCTTTTTGGGAAGGGATGGGTCCATTGAGTGTTGATTGCTGGTATCGGTATCGGCAAACCCTAAAGGTGCACCCTGAAGCTTAATAAGCTCACGGACAACAAATTGGGAGAGCTTGGTTCCGGGAGGCGGGCGTAGAAAGTCTCCTTGGGCTGCTAATTGGTCTTGCAATAATCTGGTTTCGTTTGAAGGATTCCGGAATGACTCGTGTGGATCGGCAGATGTACAATCCATCAGAGCTTCGACCAGCTTCCTGTAACCACCTGCTGCAGCCTCCGCCAAGGCCGTTAGAAGACACCCATTGACAGCGTTCGCGGAACAACCTCTGGTGATAAGGAGGCCTGCGGATCCCCAGTCGCCGTTGCTACAAGCGAGATGAAGTAGCGTCGGTTTGGTGCTGAGACAGTGAAGTCTCCCAGTAACGTCGATATCGTTGTCAGCGAGCAATTGAGAGACCAAAGGCAACGCTGATTTTTTACTATGAGTCAAGGCCAAGGCCAGCATCGCTTCTCGAGTGAAGACGCCGCTGAGTGTCCTAACCACGCTTGGGAAATAATCCTGCAGTCGAAGTTCTATATTCCTTCCTCCGAGGTAGAAAAGACACGCCATGTTCTCCGGATGGCCTGTTTTGATGAGCTGCTTGACAATCGAGCAGAGTCTGGAATCATCAAAGGCATAGCCAACGTTGGAACCAAAGGTACCTAGGAGTAAGCACATTGGTCTGTGTCCTGGCTTCTTGGAGTCCCCATTCTTATCGAGACGAAGGGCTACCTCGGCCGCGTATTGCCAACAGCCACGCGATATATTTGCTTCAGTACTGTTTTCGAGAATTGTCGACACGGCCCAGTAATCTGAATGATTGTTACGCTCGAGAACTCGCCTCATCAAACCGATTAAGTGAGTTCGTTCATATTGATGGGGAGATCGAGGTGATAATCTTCCCACACGTGTACCGTACCGTAGTAGCAATATAATGATCTGCTCGATCTCTGGCAGTGCAATCATGCCACTGATCATCTCCAGGGCAGTGATTTGACCGATTCGACTGGGAAGGTTTGGGTCCGCCCCGGCTTCTAGAAGCGCCTACGAACCAAGTTAATACATGCTCATTAGGAAGCGGAGCACTGAGATAATGGTGATGTAAACATACTTCAACGGCGGCCAACCCACCGTGTAGCGCAGCCTTGCACAGCGGTGTCATTCCAAACGCATCGGGCTTGTCAACAACAGCGCCTCCCTCCGAGAGAAGTATTCGGATCTCAGCCGCGAACCCTCTTTCGGCTGCTCTTGCCAAAGCGGTGTCACCAGCTAGACTCACGGGTTCGTTAACCTTGCCATTGTGCTGAATGAATACTCTGATGAAGTTCTGTCGTTCGATTTCCCAGCGTGCCTTCCCGCCTGGCCGCCACACAACGCCCGCCTGCTTAGCTTGTTTATACTTGGCTCCCAGGGCTGTGTACACGTATGGGGCGTTTGTTTGTCGGTGTTCCGGTAATACGTCTTCTTGGAGATGTTGCTGACGTTCCTGCTCTGTCGGGTCTCGACGTTGAAGGTTTGCTCCGAATTGCACGAATTCGGTAGCTACCGTAAAATTACCCAATGCGCACGCCATGAGAAGGGGCGACATGGTCATATTACCCCATGGAGTATCTAGCGGAACCCCAAGGTCCATCAGACAGAGACATATTTCGCGAACATATTCACGACGCGGACACAGCGCGAGGTAGTGCATCGCAGTGTTGAGACGACCATCGGTTGCCCTGGGGTCTGGCGGACGACCTCCTTCTGCCTCATGCGCGGGGGTTAACAGAGGACCATGGTTCAGCTCACGGTATCGTTTCGCGAGACGCTGTACGACTTTTAGACAGCCGTTCGCAGCGGCACTTTGGAGTGCTGTAATATGAGGACCACCGTCACACACCACCAAGGGCGCACCCCGGTTGATAAGGAGCAGAGCGACCTCTTCATTCTTACTGTTTTGGAGCATTGTTCAGAACAGGCAAAACGAGGAGCATGCCAAAAGGCAAGGGCTCGAGACTTACGTGCATATTGCGTAGTGAAGAGGATACCATGTCGGGACATTGGGAAAATCGTGGCCCTCGAAGCCCTCGAAGATGCTTTGCACGTCAATGCAGTTGCAGAGCCGGTACGACGATATGTCCTGGCGTGCTCCAACGTCCAAGAGATATGTGACAACATCAATATGACCGCGGTACGATGCGCGGGCAAGCGGAGTAGCCATAAGCGGCCAGCGGCGATCTGGCGGCACAAGCGCACGAAGGATGGGCATGCTGACGAGTTGGTACTTTTCATCCTCATCGAGGGATCGCGATAGCGCGGTTTTCATGACCAAACAGCTACCATTATCGGCGGCCCAGCGCACAGCCTCCTCCTTGCCTTTGAAATTGTATAATTTGTCAGTCAAGACAGCGTGACAAGATCTGGAGACACGGATCAGAGAGGCTAAGTCTCTGCGATCGAGACGTTCTCCAATGTCCAGGAGAAGTTCGGCCGGCAAGGTGTTGAGCGCGGTCATGTTGTTGACCACTGGGGCGGCGGCCAGAGTCTAAGTGAGCAGCGAAGAAAGTCGTTTGAATGGTCTCAATAGGTTATGTATCCCAGCGCCCACCGGCGTTCAGCAACCACAGTTAGTGGAAGCTGGAAGTCGAAGGTAGAGCCACTTAGTCCAATACGGTGTTGCTGGTTGTACTCTAGAATCCAGGCGTCAGAAATGGATTAAACAGTAAAACAGCCGAGCAAAAGAATAGACTCAGGCAGTCGGACATTAAATGATGGGGATAGATCGGGATAATTTCTGTTGATGAAGATGATGAAGGGAGGTATTGTTTATGTTTGTATAACGTGAACCCGTTAGGGTGCAATTGTATCTCCCGGCGTTGCTACCCCTAACCCTTATGTCTGTGTCATTCATCACGTGTGGGAAACCTTACGTAATCAAGAGTTCCAGCTTGGCGGGCAGCTTCATTGCTGCTGGCGCTAACGAGCACACGAAGAACACTTGTTTGGCTATGCTTTATTGCGCTAACAGCTCACACCCTGAAACATAGGGATATACTCCACTAACCTGTTAGTAGTTACAGGTGCCCCTGCTAGTGCCTCTGGAGCTCTTGTCAAGGTAGAACAAGTCAGCTACCTTACGGCTGCGGCTTGGTACCACTCTCCTCGAAGCGTCGTCATTCCGCGCCTCTGAACAACATCCCGACATTTACTACAACTTGCTGCGCCATCACTGTTCCTGTCACCAGCACAAGGCCAATGCCCGCATGGTCCCGCGCTTTCTAGCCACTTCGAACACGACAACCGTTGAATCAAACACGACGTCAAAGATACACTCCAACACACATCGTAGAGAGCTACAATCAGCAAACAAGCGACATGTCGACCCCCGCGCCGCCTGAGGACCAGGCCCGCCTCCTCGAAGATGCCTTGATCGCCGTGCGCCAGCAAACCACCCTCATGCGCAAATGTCTCGACACTCCCGGCAAGCTCATGGATGCTCTCAAGTGCTGGTATGTCCCCGAAGGAGCGTGGTACGATATGGCCCGATATGCGCTGGTGCTGACCGTCGACCAACCCCGACAACTTATAGCTCCACCCTTGTCTCGGAGCTTCGAACCAGCAGTCTGGGCCCCAAACAGTACTACGAGCTCTACATGGCTGTCTTCGATGCTCTCCGATACCTCTCCGTCCACTTGCGCGAGAACCACCCCGTTAATCACCTCGCCGACCTCTACGAACTCGTCCAGTATGCCGGCAACATCATACCCCGCCTTTATCTCATGATCACGGTCGGCACCGCCTACATGTCCATCGAGGGCGCTCCCGTCAAGGAGTTAATGAAGGACATGATGGACATGAGCCGTGGTGTCCAGCATCCTGTTCGCGGTTTGTTTCTGCGCTACTACCTCTCCGGACAGGCACGCGATTACCTCCCGACTGGCGACTCCGAAGGCCCGGAGGGCAACCTGCAGGACTCGATCAACTTCATCCTGACCAACTTCGTTGAGATGAACAAGCTCTGGGTTCGGTTACAACATCAAGGACACTCGAGAGAGAGAGACCAGCGGACGCAGGAGAGGAAAGAGCTGCAATTGCTTGTAGGAAACAACATTGTCCGTCTAAGCCAGCTGGTGGATCTGCCGACATACAAAAATGGCATTCTGGCCCCCCTGCTGGAGCAGGTTGTGCAGTGTCGGGATGTCCTGGCGCAGGAATATCTGCTGGAGGTCATTACTCAGGTATTCCCTGACGAGTTCCATCTTCACACTCTCGATCAGTTCCTCGGCGCTGTGTCCAGGTTAAACCCCCACGTAAATGTAAAGGGAATCGTCATTGGCCTGATGGACAGACTATCAGACTATGCCGAGCGAGAGGCGCAGAATGAAGAAGACGAAGATAGGGGCCAGTTGGAGGAAGAAGCGCTCACGAAACTGCTGGAAAGGGTGAACCTCGCAAAATCGGCTGCGGAAACCGAAGAAACGAGCGCGCCGACACCCGAAGCCCCTGAAAATGGGGAGCATGCAGAAGCTGATGTGGTCTCGACCGATGAAACTTTGAATGCCGAACCATCAGTAGCAGAGACCGAGGCTACCGCGACTAATGGAGATGAACCCGAACCAACCAAGAAGCATAGGGGCATCCCCGAGAACGTGCCCCTATACGAAATTTTTTTCGGACAGGTCAAGAACCTTGTGCAAGCGCAACATCTTCCGATCCAGGACACGATCGCGCTATGTGTATCCCTCACGAACCTAGCACTCAACATCTATCCCGAAAGGCTAGACTATGTCGACCAGACCCTCGACTACGCCCACTCAAAGGTAAAAGAACACGCCAACAGTGCCGATCTGCATTCGCCACCAGCGCAGCATAGTATCCTGGCCTTGCTTCAGGCACCTCTTAAGAGGTATGTGTCGATATTCACGGCACTCGCCCTACCTACATACGTTCCTCTGTTCCAGTCACAAACCTATCCTACGCGGAGGGCTGTTGCTGGCGAAGTGGCCAGACACCTAATCAAGAACCAAACCCACATCACTACCACGGCCAACCTCGAGAATGTTCTGGAGGTGCTCAAGGTCCTCATCAAAGAAGGGTCGCAAGCGCCGTCTGGCTACCCCGGTGTCGTTCAGCAGCGCGGCCGTGCTCTGGAGACAGACGAGACTTTGGAGGAACAGGGCTGGCTGGCCCGCCTTATCCACCTCCTCCAATCAGAGGATAACGACACCCAATTCCGCCTCCTGCAGATGACAAGGAAGGCCTACGCCGAGGGCAACGAGCGGATCCGGACCACGACGCCGCCTCTCATCACCGCCGGCCTCAAGCTCGCCCGACGCTACAAGGCTCGCGAACACTACGACGATAACTGGCAGTCGCAGTGCTCCGCGCTCTTCAAGTTCCTCCACTCGGCCATCTCGACCCTCTACACGCGCGTCAACGGCGCCGGCGCCGCCGAGCTGTCCCTGCGCCTCTTTTGCTCGTGCGGTCAGATGGCCGACAAGACCGAGTTCGAGGAGGTGGCCTACGAGTTCTTTGCGCAGGCGTTTACGGTGTATGAGGAGGCGATCAGCGACTCCAAGGCACAGTTCCAGGCCGTTTGCGCGATTGCCAGCGCCCTGCACCGCACACGCAACTTTGGAAAGGAGAACTATGACACGCTCATCACCAAGTGCGCGCAGCACGCGAGCAAGCTGCTGAGGAAGCCGGATCAGTGCCGGGCTGTCTACCTGGCTAGTCATCTGTGGTGGGCGACTCCGATTGCTAGTAACGGGGAGACTGAGGAGACCGAGGTTAGTAATTGCTCTTCCCTGTTCCTGTTGTTTTTCAATGTGTCACGCCGGTTCTAACATGTTATCCGATAGCTTTACCGAGACGGCAAGCGTGTTCTCGAATGTCTGCAGCGTGCTCTCCGTGTCGCGGATTCGTGCATGGAGACTGCCACTTCGATTGAGTTGTTTGTCGAGATCTTGGACAGATACGTGTATTACTTTGATCAGAAGAATGAATCAGTATGTCCCACCTACCTTTCCAACTCCACTAACTTCATTACCACGTTATCTCTAACTTTCTTGCTCGCAGGTTACAACCAAGTACCTCAACGGCCTAATCGAGCTCATACACTCCAACTTGGCCGGCAACCAGCAAGACTCTGCCTCGGTCGAGGCCAGCCGGAAGCACTTCATGCAGACCTTGGAAATCATCAGGAGCAAGGAGTACGAAGGCATCGTGCTTACTCCCAAGTAAGCAGTAAGCAGCAGATCTTTTGAGTGTTGTTGTTGTTGTTGTAACAAAAGCCAAACGGCGGACGGAACGAGATGAGAGATGAGACGAGATGAGACACCAGATGAGCGATGATGATGCAGTTACAAGATGGAACAGGACAGGACAGGAAACCAAACACCACCCCATGATACGATAGCTATAACCAACCAACCAACCGTACTTAGATATGTAATGACAGAAAGCAAGGCGTTGAGAGCCGCAGTTCAGTGAAGATAACTGGGGCTGGATGAGATCTGTGAATGTCGATTCCCAACTTAATCAGTTCTCTGTCCGTATTGTAAGACTTTTCCAGGATCGTACTGCTTGTTGTGCAGATCTACAGCGACGGTGATATTTAGCCACACAGAAGAGATCGAAATGGAAGGATGTAACAAGAAGAGAAATCCGCCAACTGCGCCATGCGATGCAAAACATTGAAGGGTAAAGAGAGTATAGACCGGAGCGCAACAGAGCTTGCTTGTGACGATACCCATTTTTTTTTCTTCCGACAAGTTCCCTTGCCCAAACAACACTCTGCCCCATCCACCCATCCACCCACTATGATCATATTTATCGGACAAATGAAGTTAGAAGGTATGAATAGATATACAGGCAGCAGTAGCGAGCTGGTTCTATGTAATAACTGGAAAATATGTACCCAAAAACAAAGACAAAGACAAGAAACGCTTTACGAACAAACGAGAGAAGAGTACATCAAGCAACATAGCCATTTCAATGAAGGTTTTCTCTATCCTCCAAGAGTCCCCTCCGCCAAGTTCGCCGCCGCTCGTTTGATAATGGCGGCAACCTTGGCGATGGTACGGTTGGCCAGACCCCAGTCTCCGGAGTCGACGGTGTCGCGGATCGAAGGGAAGTAGGCCTCGTCGTAGCCGGACCAGAGTTGAGGGCCGAAGAGGACGTGTTTGAATTGGGTGCGGTTTGGGATCTGTGTTTGGTAAAGGGGGAGTTAGCATTTTGGGAGGGAAGAGGGGGGATGAGGGGATGATTGGAGAGGACAGTAGAGCAAGGGCAAAGAGAAGGGAGGGGAAAGACTTACACCCTCAGGATCTAACAAATCCGTCTCAAACCACGCCATCTTCGAATTAAACTCGCACCTCCTCCTACCCCACCCGGAAGGCTCCCATCCACCGCTCGCGATAACACTCGACTGCCAGTCATGTTCCCACGCCACGAACCGACGCACGGCATCCATGACCTCATCGCTGGCTTTTATCAGACTATCGAGCGACGCTGCAAGTTCCTTGGGCACGGCATCCTTTGCGTTCTTGGCCTGATCCTCAGCCCACCTGACGATCTCACCAGTCCAGTCGCGTATCTTCTCAGCATAGTGCGGCATGTCAAACGGCAACACGGGACGGTCGACCAGCTCGTACAGGAGAAGAGCGACGACCTGTCCCAGCATCGTGTGGTGGACAAAGTCCGGGTCGCCGACCTGCTCCATCCACTCGAACGTGTCGTAGCTGGAATGGTAGGGGTGGCCCTTGCCATCAAAGTGCAGGTCGATGGAGGACGTGCCGACAATGTCCTGGAAGGCCACGTAGTCCGAGCCCGCGCCGAGGCCCTCGAGGTCATTGGCGTTTCTACGCTCCCAGAGCTCTTTCAGCGTGGCGTTCTCGTAGGGATCTCTGACTATGTCGAGAATCTGCATCAGGAGACCCTTGAACACGGGCGAGCCGGCTACGTGCAGGGTGTTGCCCGTTACTGCGGTGTCAAGGTTGATGTACGCCAGCGCGTCCTTGCGCAGCATGTCATCATTTTGCTCAACGAATTCGGTCGAGCCGATGAGGTTGTACTCCTCTGCATCCCAGGACATAAACTGGATAGTCCTGAGCGGGCGCCAGCCCATTTTCAACAACTCGCCAAAGACGCGGGCGAGCTCGAGCATGATGGCCGTGCCCGAATGGGGATCAGCGGCACCCAAAGTCCATGCGTCACGATGGTTACCGATGATGACCTTCTTTTCTTCCTGCTCAATTCCCAGGATGCTTCCATATACGTTCCAGATAGCCTGCTTCTCGTTTTCGTCTTGGTCGTTCATGAGGCGGACAATAGGCGAGCTTTCGTGGTCGCCTGTCCACCACTCCTCAACATCAGGAACACCGCCCACCCAGTCCTCCGGCACACGGTGGCCCTTGCCCTTGAGATGCTGCAAAAGCACCTTGGCGTCCCGCCAGGCAAGGGGGAGAGAGGGGATTTTGACCAGCCCCTTCGTCTGTTCCTTTTTCATCCTCGGCATGTTTTCCTTGCTGCCCCAGCCTGGGGTCAACACGTCGCCAACGACCCAGGACATGAGACTCACGCTGCCACGCTGGACTCCATCGGCGGGCATGAAAGGACCCTTCGGGGCAGTGTCGCCCTTCTTGAAGCCGTCATCGAGTGGGTCCGAGTAGATGAGACAACCTGCGAAACCTGCGAGCTCAGCAGCCTTGACCTTCAGAGCGCGATCGGCGCGGGGGCCGTAGTAGCGAACAAGAGCGATAGCGCCGGTAGTCTGGATCCCAAGGTCCTTGATGCGCTGGAAATCCTCGCGCGAGCCGTAGTTGGCGTAAATGAGGCGGCCGCGAACCTCACCCGTTTTCGAGTGACCGTGAAAAGCCCACGTCTGGTGCCCGGCCAACCCCGTTGCCCGGTCATTCTCCTCCAGCTTCGCAGACCATATAGCCTTGCCTTTTCCGTTGTTCGTCTTGTCGTCCATGATTTCCACCGCCCGCCCGTCGGCTTTGGGGTAATTGAGATATACGTGATAAGTGTCACGCGAAACGTCCTCGAGGCCGTATTTACGGAAGAGCAGCTCAATATCCTCCATCAGGGCGTAGTCGCCTTCGGTACCAGCTAGGTGAGAGTAGGAGGTAAAATGCTGGAGATTGTCCTTGATCTGATTGGAACTGATGTTGGATTCCAAATATTCCCGGATATCGTTGGGATTGAACATCCCGGAGCCGAGGCGGCGCGACATGTTCCCAAACACATCGGAGACAAATATCAAGTAAACAAAGCCGAGAAGGAGAAACAGGGCGAGGAGGCGCCCAACCATCAGGAAAAGGGCGGTACTGCCGAATGTTGGGAAGGCGAATCGACTTCCAGAGCTTGGTTGTTCTTCGTTATTACTGTTATTCGTGTCATCGTTAGCGGCTGGCGTCGTAGCGGATTCCAGACTGGCGTTCGCATCGTGTCTCCTGAATCGGGGTAGTGATATTTGTGGTAACCTCCACCCCCACTTCCATCGTGGTAGTGAGAACCTCCCTATGCGCTTGCCCCATATACTTTGCGAACGGTGGCTGGAGTCGTCTATTTCCATCTCTTGCATCTCGCGTCGGACGTGATCGGCCTCGGAATCGCTATCATCGTCAGACGAGCCCCACGGCTCTCCTTCGTCGTCTGTCTCGACCGTGGGTGGCCGGTAGCCGCGCGGTGGACGGGTTCGGTCATTGGTACTCGATGATGATGCCGTTCCGCCGAGCAGGGAGTGGCCTTCTGTATGGTCTGTGGCATCGAGAGGGGAGTGTGGGGCTTCGAAGACGGTATGGCTGCCGGCGCCGGAAGCGATGGCCTCGTCGTATGTAGGTATGGGGGGTGCGGGCTCATAGCGGAACTGGCTCTTGTCCGGCGCCATTATGAAGGCCGGCGAAGGATCGCGATGGGGTTGAGGGCGGCGGTGGTTCGCATGCGACCCGGTCGGTTCGGAACCTGAGGATAGTGGAATGGGAGTCTAGACGGGGAGTTTCGATGGCCCAAGTCTGGGGAAGGGGGGAACGAGGGGCCGAGAGGTGGATCGGATCGAAATTAGATTTCCACAGACTTGTAAAGGGGTTCCAGAAGGAGTGTGGGCGTAGAGCAGATCACCCCGTCTTGGTTGAAGGGTGGTGGGCAAAGGAGCGTGAGGTAGACACAGAAGTCTAGGTCGAGGTGCCCTGGGATGGCGATAGTGCCCGGTGTCCCTGTTCCGGCAAGACTCAAGAACGATGTCGCTTGTGGTAGGTCAACTAACGTCGGAGTTCAGCTGTGTCAGAGATCAAGCAAGACGAAGCTGTTGAGGGTTCTAAAATGGTATAATATCGAGTCCCAAGTGACGACTGGAGGAACGGAACGATAGATACGATACAAATGAAGCCGGCAAGGTAGGGTAAATTGCATGCGGGTATCGATGTTGCTGTGACGGAACGGCGTACCAAGGTGGCTGCCCCTGTGGACACCCTGCCTGGCTCGGGTCTCTGTTGCGCATTGTTGGGACCACACATTAGCTGATTGCAGCGGCCTCACAGGGGGTGTTTGGCCCCTTGGTTCGCTTGGCGGCGTGGCCCCTGTGCAACACTGTTGTCTCCAGTCCTCCCACGCCGACTGGACCAGCCTGAGCAAAGATCGCGTCGTTTGCTTTGTCATCGACGTGCACCGCCACATGTGGCACAATCACTCCAAATTTGGTTGAACCCCTGAGGCGCATGATCGGCAGCCTTAGTCAGGATATCCTGGCGTAGTATGCATACGTCCGCTTGAGCCTCATCAACGTCAATCCATGAGCAGTCCACTTATGACAAGCAGCATCAATCCACTTTTGACTTCAGTCCATCTTTTAGTCTCCAAAGCGTGATAGTACCGGTCAGACACTCAATGACAGCATACCCAAACAAATGAATACTGGGAATTTGGCACAAGGGTGCTTTGAACACTGTACGAACTACCTTAGCCAAATACTGGTCCTCTTTCGGAATCCCTCCACGACAGAAGCAGAACTGCTGTTCCGATAATCCGGCCATTCACCCAGACACGCAAGCCGGGCGCATTGATGATAGTGGATGTTAACTCCCAGTTGACCAGGGTGAAGGAAAGTCATCCATATATCGCCCTATGGGACAATAATAGGACGGGGAACTATCTGCTTTTTTTTCACAGCGCTATCTTATGATGGCCTATAAGATATTCGTGGCACCACTACCTAGTCAGAAATCATGGAGATATCGCATCCATCACGAGCGTGGTTATCGTATTTACTCATACTAACCAGATACGCTCACCCTCTGTTCCAATTCTGGACCTAAGGGAGAGTCGCAAAGTCTAGCACAGGATTGCAAGACATGCCGGCAATCGCACCATTGTCTTCCACTCAAGCATCCGCGGCATCCGTGCAGCCAAGTTGACAAGCGAGCTGTCAGTTGGTTTGACATAGCGCTATAACTGTTTGCATTCTTGTTCGAATGAGCACAAGCGATACTTCGACCCCCCTTTGATATATAATATCTTTTTTCCTTTACCCTTTCGTGAAGGCGCCAGCCGTTCTCCTAGTACGTTGACGGCACTCAATATCTATCCTGTGCTCTACAGCCATGGCTGTCTAGCTAATGCGTCTTCCCTGAGTGGCAAGGTCTCCAGGTAAATACACATCCGCAAAGCTTATGTCCGTTACACGTTTATGGCTTGCATTAACGCGTGGTGAAATCTCTGCGATCCTTTTATAGTTTGAAGAAAGATTCATTCACGAACAAAATCAACCAGCGAGCATTACGCGACACGGCCCCCGGTATGCGCGTACCATGTACTTGGGGCACGGAATATCCCTATCCTGATGACAACTGCAAAACACCCAGCGCCTTCGCGTCCTATTTCCGTATATGGGGAGACAAAAAGCCGTAAACGAGGGAAAACCACCCCCATTTCCATCCAAGACACCATGCCCAGGCTAAGCGCAGAGCCAAACCTACCAGGACAGGCATGGGGCACTGCGCAGTACAATGTCCAGGGCATGAACACGAACACCTGCTCACTTCTGAGCCTTCTAGGCTTCACTATCCATTAGCGTTACACTTAAACATCCCCGAGCTTCAAAGTTGGCGGGAGGAAAATATACTTGAACTCAAGTGTGAAAGATGTGCGCTCCTAGTTGGATTCTCCCAAGTCCCGAAATCTGGCGAAGCTTGAAGCACATTGCTATTCTTCAGGCTCCAGTTGGGGTATGAACATGGTGCAGGTGCTTGGCTGTCAGAAGATATCGAAGAGGTAGACTTTTGATGCACAAAGTTTTCTCCCCGCTTCCGATTTTTTGTCTCTCCTTACAGATTCCGCTTCATTTCCAGTCTGATTTTCTTTTGTCTTTCTGTCAGGTTTGCCGCAATTCATCCCATCTGAGAAAATGTTCAAGCCACATGAGTGTCGGTGACGGAACCTCGGGCGCCACAGCCACTCCCAACAGCTTTTGCTTTAAGACCTTCGAGAGCATCGGCCAAGCCTCTGCCTCTCCTTATTTTTATTTTCCCGAGCACGCACGAACTTCCAACCACGACTTTTCTCCCGCGTCACGAACGTGGGGAGTGACGCACCACAAAAGGCCAGTCGAGTATTTGCACGCAACTCCTCCTTTCGTGATCTAGATCTACCTTCAACCAGTCTTCACCCTCAACATCATCAGCGCTTACCAACCAGCGCGCCTTTTCTGGTCTTTTCACAATCAACTTCTCGGTCGACTCATTTGCTCTGCGGCCCAAGCCAACTTCGTAAGTCCCATTGATCCAACAAACCCTCCATCTCGTTATCCATTCCCGAGCTTGGGTCATCGACGAAACGTCGCGCTCCCTTACACCCACGAGACTGAGGCGACAAAGATCGCCGCCCCTCTTTTCCTCTATTGTCGCTTTCCTTGACCCCGCACAACTCACATTCTCGCTTTCTCATGCGCACACCGAGAGCATTCGCATTCTCGTCGTCTCCTGAGCAGCTGCTAATAGCCCTCATTCTGACAGAAACATGGTCGGTCCGGTTCGGCGTGAAGACGACCGCCAAAATGGCGGCAACAACCGCTACAACCCCTTCGGCATCACAAAGTAGGCGTTTCCTCAGAGCGCCAATGCCCCGCGTACCCCAGCCCAGCCGGAGAAGCCCAAGCTATGGGGTTGGCTGATCAAGGCTATGCCCAAGAATGGCATGCATTTCCCGGAGAGAGCCAGTGTCTGCAGCCGGATCCGTCGTGGTCGATCCATCTGGTTCTCGCTCGATTGCGAGTTCCTTTGGGTCAAGCCCAAGGACACTAAACGGGCAGCGACTGAGATAGTCAATACCGCTGTATATGTAGCGAGCCAGAACAAGCCTCCCGTCGATTACTATGAGATGGTCAATACCGGCCCCCCAACCGTCGCTCTTGAGGCATCTTTGCACTTTCTAAAAAGCCTCAGATTGAGCGTTCCTTTTGCCCAGCAAGTTTCGCCGCCCGTGCTTGCCGAGTTTTTCTGCAAAGTCATCAGAGCCCGGCCTGCGTACTTCGCATACTACGAGGCACGTTCCGTCCCAAGAAGAGCACTCGCCGATGGCTCTTGTCGACAAATTCTTCAGCGGGGTTTGGTTCTGGGACGACATGGAGCCTGTAATTGCCGCACAAGGAGTGCAGGAGTGCGACGAGGACAACGAGGAGGAAGAAGAGAGAATGTCTTACGCGCACTATGATGAGCTTGATGATGTGGACAAGGGCGATGCCTTGGGATCTTTTGTTTCAACCTTTGGTGGGCTCGATGTCTGGACACTTGAAGACGACGACAACAAGTATGAAGATGACGTCGAGCCAATCACGGATGACGAGGAGGATGTAGTTATGGGTGGGGTCTGATTCGGTTTGTACTTCCTTGTCTTTACACAGGGAAATGGAAGGGAGGAAAGCATTGCTGTGGCATTAAGGGAATAAGGCTCAAGGACAGGTATCACAACAGTGGTTACAGGCTCGGCCGTTGCCGAACCTCGGATTCACGCCATGGAAGAGGGTAATTTCATTTGTGTGTCATTGAACATCTTAGAAGATGCATAGCGTTTAGGACGTGAGCAATGTTCTCTGTAGGTACCTTTAGTGTGACAGAGTCCCAATCCATCTCAGGAACATTATGAGCTTTCCTATTGGTACAACAGAAAATCTTCGAACGCACAACTGGCAGAAAAATTTCAGGCAACCATTCTCGCTCCTTCCCTTTACTTCCACACCCGTGCTCGCTGGGAATTTCTCTTCCTCTTTCTACCTTTCAACCTCCGACCACCACTCTCTTTCTCACCTCGACAACCCTGAGGCTCAGATCGAACGCGCGGAAGCGTTTTCTCGACTTCACAGCCGAGAACTTGGGACCGCAGGACCCTGCGCACCACTCGTCGCTGGCCCAAGCTTGCGATCGGTTTTTGGCGGTGGCATGGTTTTGGGACGTGGCGAGCGTCCCGGTGCAGCTCCAGTCTGAGGGCTACGACTATGAGGAGGCGATCGAGATAGCGGAGGAGGAGGAGGATGAGGAGGATGAGGATGACGAGGAGGAGGATGAGGATGACGAGGAGTGAGCGGTCGAAAAGAGGGGAGGGGAGAGGTTCGTGGTGGATGGACGCAAGTGTCGGGAAATTAGTGTTGGCAACACTCAGGCACACGTTACTCGGTTTGAGCGAGACCTTCATACAAGCTTAAAGGAATGGAACGATATTCATCATGCCTCTCAGTCGGCTGAAAACACCTGTACATGACTCCATTGGTCATATTCTCCTCGCAGTAATGCCTGGTAGTCCGTTGAAAAACGCATTTGGCAGGGGTCCATTGCGCCGAGGACTCTCGATGTTGTTGAAAGTGAATTGCATTTGACGATGGTCGTTGAATCCATTTGGTGGAGGCTCCTGCAGTCCCGCTGCTCCACTTAGGTGCATACGCTAACCCAAGTTGTAACAGGTGCTCCACGTGACAAGGGGATGTGCTTGGCTGTGACACGGCATTCCGATGACTCTTTGCTGTTTCCTTGATTTGCATAATATTCTGCCCTCCAGTTCACAGCTGCTTCCGTTTCATGTTCTCAACCTCACACTGATTGCCGCGGATTCTCACATCTTTCTTTGTTTTCCACCCGCCAAGCACCCTGCTCCTGCAGACCAACATTTGCATCTCCTGCATCCGCGACGTTCGTCCCGTCCTGTCTCCATCGGTTCCTGACTCCGCTACCCCGCCAATTACGTCATACGCAATGGCGTCCTCGACCGCACAGTCTGGACCAACACGGGCACCTTTTGAGCCACCGGTACCAACACCACAAACAGAACTGAAACAACCGCCAAAGCGACCTAAATGGTGTCTCACCGAACACCTCCTGACAACGTACGGGTACGAATTCCAGGCCGCTACGCAGCATCCGTTTCTCGAGGCAGCTGCCAAGGGTGAGCTCCCCAAGGACGTCCTGAGTCGCTGGCTCGCCAACGACAGGTTGTACATCCACAGGTAGGCCGCTTCTCTGATCACTCGCACCCAACTGTTGCTGATCTTACCATTGACACTCTTCAGTTATATCCGCGCCGCCGGAAAGCTTCTTTCCACCATTGACTTGCCCCAGAAGATCCCGGCGCCCAGGCAAAATGGATCCGAGCCCGAACCCGAACAGTGGGAAACACAGCTGGTTGACTGGCTGATCGAAGCCCTTGGCGCCGTCCGCAGGGAAGAGAGAATGTTCATCGAAGTGGCTGAGCGTTACGGCTTGACAATTGACCTCACTAGTCCCGCCGCAACAGCGAATAGCGTCAGTACCAGCACCAGTACCAGTGTCGAACACCATCTCCACGCCCCTGCCGCCAACGTTCTCACCATTCCCGATGACCAAAAGCTCCCGGGCTTGCTCCAGATTTGCGAGCTCTTCTCCACCATTATACCTGCCCCCATCCCCATAGCACCCGCGCGCGGTCTCGTCGTTGCCGTGTCCGCCGACAAATCATCTCCCGACAACCCGCCCTCTACCCCCGATCCTGACCAGACAGCGAAAGCCAGCGAAACCGAGAAGGACAAAGATTCGCAACCTGACAATAAAGACGAGCCAGAGGAGCCACCAGTTCACCCTCCTCCCGCTCTGCCATGGCTCGAAGGCGCTCTCACCTTCTATGGTACCGAGCTCGCCTACCTAGCCGCCTGGTCCTATGCTAAATCTCTACAAAACAAATACTCTGCGGACGCCGCCTACCGCTCCGCTGGCGCCCAAGGCCAAGGGTCCTCGTCCACAAACACCGCCCCAGGTGCCTTGGACAAATTTGCAACACCTCCGCACACCTTCACCACCACAACCCCAGCCACTTCCCCCGCCCCAACCCGCGAAGCGCTTTCCGCATTCTCTTCGCCACACGTCAGCATCCAGCCGTTCCAACCCCCTCCTCCCCCGAACAGCGCTTCCGGCGATAGATCTGCACCAGGGAAGCAGGATGCGGATGGCGGCGCGCTGAGAAACGAGTTCATCCCCAACTGGAGCAGCGTTGAATTTGCACTTTTTGTCAACCGGCTAGGACGAATCATCGATGGTGCCGTGTCCGAGTTACTCGAAGCTGCGGGTGGGGAAGGCCCGGTGGCGAATGCGGCTAAGGGGGCTATCCTGAGGAGAGTGGAGGGCAGATGGAAGAGCTTGATGGTTGCTGAGGCGTCGTTTTGGCCCGAGGTTTAGGGGGTCTTGGGCACTCTTAGGTCTTTTAAATGGGTGTGCTATTAATTGCATTGATGTGCCACTGAGATAATGCATGACAAAGCTGGATGATCTTTGGGTTGGAGATATCAAGATTACGTGCTATGATGGACTGGATCATAGCATGACCGAAGCTTGCCAGGCTTTTTGGTTAGACATTGAATAGATCAAAGTACCCTATGAATTAAAAATATACAGCATATTCTAGCCCTCCGGCCCCGTTCGCCGACGCCACTGTGTCGTCGACCTTGGGAGAAGCTATGTGAGTCTTGGTCTTTCTCTCCTCCTAACGTACACGCTGACGCTTCCGAGGTTCTGGAGAAGGCATAAATACTACGCTGAGCTGCTCCTCCTTCTCCCCCAAAACACCCGTCTCTTCACGCCCCTCCCCATCGCCAAAGTTATCCTTTGGGGTTGGCTGACCGCCTTTATCAGATGACTCGTGTCTCTGAGTAGGGTCGGGTGAAAACCCGGCATCCTCGCCGTTTGCAACATTTTCTCCAAGCGTGGACGTAGAATCACGGACGCCCTCCAGACCCGTATCCCGCAGGGGGTCCCCAACAGAACGACGACGAACTTTGGGGAACAATTCCGGACCAAAGCTTGAAAGCTGTGGCCCGATCGAGACAAGGGCGCCAGCCCCACCCCCATTCCGGAACACCCTCCCGTAGTACTTCGACTTTGGATTATTCGCCTGCAAACCAACCAACCTCCCGCGAACCACCTCGTAGCAATCGTTTATCTCCTTCGCCAACCTGCGCATCTCGCGCCTCACACGGGCCTCTACCTCGTTCGCAATGGCGATTGCCCTTCGACAGGTCTGTAACTCGGCTACTTCGGCGAGGGGGAGGGTGCTGGCGCCGGGGATACTGTGGTGTTCGGCGACGGTGATAGTGGAGGAACGGCCGGTTGCGGTGGCGATGGTTTCGTTGCGAGAGATGACGGCGGCGAGGGCGGAGAGTTTGAGGGCGACGGTGGGGAGAGAGTCGGTGGGTATTGGCAGGTCGAGGAGTTGGGGTGGGGAAGGGGTTGGGTTTGCGATGGGAGAAGAATTGATGGGAGGAGGAGTGACGGTTGCGTCATTGGTTGTTGGCGGGGTTGTGGTAAGCATCGTGATTGTGCTTTAGCTGCTCGTTGCTTTCTCTTGATGGAAGACATGATCGGTGTTGGCCCCAGTGGGATCATAGTAGGACAGCAAAAATCTGTGAGCGAGTGAGCGGGGGGTTGTGGTAGTTGACAAGGGCAGATGATGAATACAATACAATACTGGTTTGTTTGTTAGTTTGGTTCTTCGATCATGGGTTGAACAAGGAAGTTCTGGAGCTCTTATTGGCCTTCTAAGAGAGAAACTGTCCTCCGTTGGGAGCGATATGGGACAATGGCAAGGGTTTGTGACGCCACAGAAGCCTCTGATAGGTGTCCTCTTATGCCTCTCTCCGTCTCCTTCAAGGCCTTCAAGACTAAAAGATACCAGTCTTAGGGCGTTTACCCGATAGAAAGCACAACGCTTTCCTATATCCAGCAAAGCCTTGGCTGTTTTTGTACCAGACTAACAAACAAACCAGGACTGAATTGTAAAAATAGGTACTGGATGCGTCGTCTAGGTACTTAATTGTCAAAAATTGGTAGGTTGGTTAGTTAGACGGGTGATTGTGCGTTTGTTCATGCAAACAGAGCCGGATGAGGAAATCGTGAAGGTACATAATGACAGGCCGGGACGGTATCCTTCACTGCGATTTGTTAGGGCTCCCTACCTTGTGCCTTCCATATAATACTCGGCCTCCAGACTTCTTTGACTTCCCCTTTCTTCTTATACCAATAGGTATAATTTGGTGCTGGTCTGCTTGTTAGCACGGTACGCCTAGTGCTCTGGACGACATCATTCCCGACCTGTTCTCAACCTCACAAGGACATATAGAAATGCCTTGGTACGGATTAGGAAGGAATATAGAAGGTTTATCTTGGCATAGTCAGAATGAGATCAGGCTTGAACCAAGGAGCGAAACGCATATGATGAATTGGATGTGAACACGCCTAGGAAAGTAGCCCCCAGGTCTTAAGCAAAGAAAGAAACCTGTCTTGGACTAGGTAATCTACCAGCTGGTAGCGAGCCTAAGCACAGGCCCCCACATACAAATACCTTTAAAAGACCAGACGATATGTCTCTTTCCCAAGCACGATACCCTAAGGCAAAATTTGGGACCAATGGCTGAGCGGTCATTGGTGCTTGCCTAAGGCGGCACCACCAGTGGTTGGATTCCCATATGTAGCCCCAGTTCTTTAAACAGTCAGTAGTGGTAGAGTTTATCCTGCGTTACGCGCGAAGTTCATGCTGCTACACTCCAACAGTCAAGTATCGTCGTGCCTTCTTTCTTTCTCCATTCTTTTTTTTTCCCATCTCGTTGTTGGAAGGACGGAAGTTTCTCTCACTGGTTTGTCGTAACGCTTATACGCATCTTGTTGGTAGCATCATCATTTATCCTTGGGGGCCAAAGACTACCTCTAGGTAAGGTATTCATTGCATTCCAGTCTGGTCTAGAGCACTCTATGTCACTGAAAAGTCATTAATACTAACCTCGACATATGACAAAAACTATTACCTTTAGGAAGTTGCGGGGTCTAATCGAATTCACGGCCAATTTTCACTTCTTTTCCTGTTGATATGCGGATGTTCTTGCCGAGTGTCCACCTGGCATGGC
Source organism: Neurospora sp. FGSC 6877 (assembly GCA_009805295.1). NCBI lineage: Eukaryota > Fungi > Ascomycota > Sordariomycetes > Sordariales > Sordariaceae > Neurospora > Neurospora sp. FGSC 6877. Next base: position 60,290 of record RAON01000130.1, on the reverse strand, counting down.
GGCCGGTTGTGTTACGAACTTAAGCGAATACACTGGTCGACCAAGCCATCGGGACATAACAGCCATGCCAAGACCGGACTGTGTAACCCCAAACGGGATTGGACCAGAGGGCGCACAGAGGTGCTCACTGGCAACGGGCGCTCACGGTGAGCAAGAACTCAAGATGAGCAGACAAAACAAGGACGGGCACTCAAGGTATAAAGGGACGACTGGAGAACTTAGATTGTCAGATAGTTCGACAGTAGTCAACAGATCATTATCACTGAGATTAGTATAACGCTACCATACTTGTTGTGAACCTTTTGGCTTCACCGAACGTCTTCTGATAGTATCAATCTTCAGCTATCCCACTTAGACAGATCAGACTGCCGTTCGTCACAGGTTGTCATAGGGTTAAAGCTGTGCCATTGTCGCACTGCACTTATTACCTCATGTGCTATGCCTAGAGCTGGTGTTATGGCCCAGAGCTATACACGCACTGGCCATATATATAGCAGTTACGTAGAATTGTACGTATGAGTATACGCCCATATAGCCAGTCCTCCACGCACACCTTTCCTAATAACGCATATGTTACCATACCCCCAACGGTGCCTCGCCCCGTAATACCGAACGGTAGATAGCCCGTTAACGTCCATATGCGCATAATTGCATTGTGACAGGGGTGCTGTGGGTCCATGCAACACCAATGGTGGAACCGTACTTGCAAAGTCGCAAGGATTTGAAACTTCCAACTTCCTGATTGCCATCGCTCTGTGATGTTGGTTTGGAGGATTAGGTACCTCAACTAGCAAAGCCCAACTAGTTCACCGGCTACGAAGACCAGAACAAGGAAGGCGTTCACCATCATTCGGATTGCTGAAGATACCGTAGGTTCGAAACTCGGTACTGCTTCGGAAGCAAAGCATGTCAGCATGCGATGTAACCACACAGGGCGACGCAACAGGGGCAATATATTGATGACAGTGCTGATGGTTTATGTACACGTGAATATCGACTTTTGATATGAGCCATCCAGCGGCCATGCCAAGGGAGTGTTCGTCAGGGTAGCTTTCGAGGGTTGAGGGGGTCCTGTTAGGATAAGATGCTGTGGCCGCTCATTGATCCCAATTCTGAGCAGAGGAAATCTGTTCATCGGTTGTAACCGCTCCTGAAAGTGACGAAAGAAATGCTGTAACAGTCGACAAAACGCAGCCAAATGACTGAGAATTGAAAAGGATATCATTGACCCAACCCATCAGAAGACCTCAACAACACCTGTCTAGGTCCGCTATCATCAACATGGAGAACATCGACCTAGTCGTCATCGGCTCAGGTAAGTCCTATCTGCGCATCAGGGTGTGACACGAAAAAAAAGACTGACAGCCCTTCCAAACAGGCCTCTTCGGCCTTGCCATGGCCAAAACTTACCATCAATTCCACCCCACCCTTTCTCTCGCCATCTTCGACAAAGCCGAAACCATAGGCGGTGTCTGGGCCAAGGAACGCCTCTATGACGGCCTGCGCACCAACAACCTCAAGGGCACGTACGAATACCTCGACTACCCCATGAGGCCCGAGATATTCGGCGTCCAGCCCGGCGAGTACATGACCGGGCCGGTGATGCACAAGTACCTCACGAGCTACGCCGAGGCTTTCGGGATCAAAGACAAGATCCGTCTTCGGCACACGGTGCTCGAGGCTGAGCACAAAGATGGAAGGGATGGTGGGTGGGTGCTGACCGTGGAATATCCTGGCGGAGAGAAGAAGGTGTTAGCAGGGAAGATGGTGCTGGCCACTGGACTGACGTCGGAGTCGTTTTTGCCGGATTTCAGGGGACAGGAGGAGTTTGGGGCTCCGTTGTTTCATAGTAAGGAGTTTAAAAAGTATGGCAGGACGCTGGAGAGCGCGAAGGTTGTTACGGTGCTGGGAGGGACGAAGTCAGCTTGGGATGCGGTTTATGCGTATGCGTCGAAGGGGGTCAAGGTTAATTGGGTTATTCGAGGTAAGAATTGAAGTCTATGGGAGGAACTTGGTCCCGGAATGAAGGGGTTGTTAGCTGACTGATGCTGGTGGGGACGCAGAGAGCGGGCATGGACCGGCGTGGATGGCGCCGTCGTTTGTGACGCCCTTCAAGTTATGGTTGGAGGCATTGGTTCGTAAGTAAAGCCCACCATCACCAGACCAAAAAGCGGCCGAGGACAACTCCGAACATGGAACATTCGCAATACGCTAACCACGGTGGCTATGATCCAGACACTCGGCTCCTGACATGGTTTTCGCCATGCATCTGGGGCGCGGCCGACGGATACTCGCTAATCCGGCGATTCTGGCACGGAACAGCCATCGGACGAGCAATCACCAACGCTTTCTGGTGGGCTTTGGGCAACGACGTCAAGACCATCAACAAGTACAGTTCACACCCGGAGATCAAGAAGCTCGAGCCATGGTCGCCTGCCATGTTCGTCGCATCCAGCTTTTCCATCCTCAACTTCCCAACAGACTTCTTCGATCTCATCCGCAAAGGCACCGTCAGCATCCACATTGCCGACATTACGAGGTTGTCACCAAAAATGGTGCATCTGTCCAACGGATCCAAGCTGGCGACCGAGGCCCTGTGTTGTGTCACGGGGTGGAAGCACGTACCGCCTGTGAAGTTTCTTCCAGAGGGCATCGAGAAGGAGCTAGGGCTGCCTCATTCCCCGGACGGTGAAGCTGAGCCTCTTTTTACGGACGAAATGGTGGCGCGAGCAGATGAGGAGATTCTCTCGAGGTTTCCGCGACTCAGGAACCAACCGGTCATCAACAAGGGGTACAAGCCCATGACGGAGACAGAAGGCCTGTCAACGAGCGATGAGACCAACCCCCAGGCCCGCCTAACTCCCTGGACTCTCTATCGGTTTATGGTGCCGCCGTCGCCGCGATTTCTAGTAACGAGAGATATCGCTTTCATCGGTTGTTTTTCTAGCTTCTCTTCTGGGCTCTCTATGTATCCCCAGGCACTCTGGATCTGCACGTTTCTCGACGACAAGTTGCCCCTGAGCGTGATGCCGTCCGGAAAAGCTTTGCTTGACGGGAAGTCAAAGCTCAAGAAGGAGACGGTGGGCGAGAAGGGAAAGACCGTGGAGCAGGTGCAATACGAGACGGTTCTCCAAGCACGATTTGGAAAGTGGCGTTATCCGGCGGGTCATGGACACCAGTTCCCCGACTTTGTGTTTGATGCGTTGCCGTATATTGACTCAATGCTTGGTGATCTGGGATTGAAGGTTCACCGGAAGAGGAGCCGGTTGGCGGAGATGACGGAGCCGTATGGACTCGAGGACTACAAGGACATTGTGAGCGAGTATGCGGAGAAGTATGATGGGAGGATGTGTGCTTGATGGAGTTGTGCCATGCACTCGGCGTTTATTGCTTTGTCCTCCCCGAGAGTGTACCGCTCAAGATTCCATCTTGATCTGGGCGCGGACTTCTTTCATTGTTCTATGGGCCGCCAACATATGTAATCCTGCCTTATCTAAGCGGGATACTCATCCATCCTCATCTTCACACCAACATGCTCCTGTGTTTGACACTCAACCATACCATGAAGAGGCGGTCGTGATCATACTTCTTGGTTGGAATCCAAGGCCTGCTTGTTTCCATGTCTAACCGTTGAACCATCAAGGCTTAAGGGGTCAAGGTGAGCAATACCAACGAGATATGGCATCAGTCTTGCTTCCACCAGGGGCAGGATAAGAGATCCTGGACTTACCACCCGTCAGACAAACAAGATGTCCGGATACACCTCTTGGTACATCGATTACAACCCTAACACCTCCGGCTCCGGCTCAAGCGGCAGTAGCTCCTCCGCCTGGAAGTCCAACGCCTCCGAGATCCGTGACGTCAGCAAGTCGTTCAGCTCCACGGCTTCGAGCTCGACCGACAGCAAGGTCAAGAGCTACGCCGCATCGGAGGCCGCCCGGTGGGATACCATGGCCAAGAATGCCAATTCCATGGCAGATAAGTAGTAAGCTCATGGAGGATGGGCCGTTGCATTCAGCACAGGAGCCTTGAGAGAGTGAGATGATGGGGAGGGGGAAAGGATAGGAAGTATAGAAATAAAAGAAGGAAGGGAAGGGATTTGGATGGGAATGGGAAAGACCACGCTACTTGACGAATGGTCTAAAGGCCGCCGGTAAAGGCAGAGGGTCTTGTGAGCGTTGATGACAAGAATCTGGGAGGAGTCCGCGTGAGACGTTCCAGGGTTCGAGGGCCATTGGCAACGGCACTTTTTCGGGCCTGATGACGGGAGTTAGGAAACAGTTGCGTGGGAAAGGTTAGACAAAGAAGAATTTAGGAGAGAAAGCGACAAAAATGTTTCCCATTTCCCATCGTCGAATCTCCAGTGATTGTACTGCGATACGTTGTGACTGAGGAGGGGAGTGATGTGTCGACTCAAGTTCTGTACCAACACAAATATACTTTGGCGGAGAGTATATTATGTTAAATGGGGCAGAAAGCGAAAAGTTGGAAAAGTGATAGGTAAGGCCAAAAGGGAGCCGTCGGGTTGTTTCCGGATCCCATTTGCGGGGTTTCACACTTCGAGGGCCGGGGGGACCGGCTAGGGCGGTCGCTGGGTCGTCAGGGCCCCTCTTGCAGCTCTCCCCACTGGAAATGGAAATTTTAGGTGCCCTGGTATCCTCAGGGTATCCATGCAGGCGGCAGTAGGCCTCCCGCTCCGACTACCGCCCGTCCACTAATGTCGAGGGTTGCGCTTTCCCCATTAACGCACTGCCGCGTTTGCAGACGTGGGGGGCGCTGTGGCCACTGGCCAGGCAGGGGCACCCGAGGACTTTGTATCTGCGTATTTTCTACCATGCACAAATCACATCTGGTTCCCTTTCAAACTCAACCTCAAGCTTCCACCCATTCCATTTCCGTCGTGCATTGCTGCCCAGAGGCTGTCGCATAATGAGCCCAGCAGGGGCCCAGGCCCTTTTGCTTTTTGCAAGGCTGATTTGATGCCGTCAAGTGCAACTCGGAACCTCAAACGACCTGCGACGGAGACGCACTGAGCCTGGATCAACCTGGAACGCAGCCCAACATGCAGCGGATTCTGGCCTTCCATCCCATCTTCTCACTCCACATCCCCCCACATCTACCCAATTCGAGTTTTCTTCTGGGCTGCCTTCGATCTGGGCTGCCATTTGTCCCGATGCCTTGGACACATAAATTCCATGTCTGGCGGGATGAGCTAGGACGAACGAAGCCTTGGATCTTGTAGAGCCATCAAAGGTTGAGAAATCGGGTAGGTACCGGTACTGTTTGATGCCCACCAATGCCACATACATGGCTGTCGTCTGCATCTGTCCCGTATCTCACAGCTGCTAACCTTTTCCAGCTGCTTTCGCATTCGAAGCCTTCATCGTTACGGGCCGTTGCAGACACCCCGCCGGGCCTCCGTTTGTCGAAACCTCCAAGCTTCGGCACCCCTCGGTGACTAGATAAACCAAGGTACAAAGGTACAACTGCCACCTTCTTCGAGGATTCGAGTCCAGCTCTTCACATCGCCCCAGCTTGGCAAGTGGTCGCTCAAATAAACAAGACACTTCGAGCACAAAACACGTCTAGTTTGCTCTTTTGCGCATCGGCTCGTCTTGGAAAAAACCTTTATCTGGAATGGCGAGGCATTCTCTGTGATCGCAGCATCCCATCACCACGAGGAACATTGTCGTTTCGTCGCGACCTTTCCGACCAAAGCGAACAGTACCGGACTGCACATTTTTTGGTTCGTTCTTACGAGTCGTAAGTTACGAGTTACGATCACTTATTGGTTACTTTGGTTGAAGCCTCAGCACTCACCACCGAGGCGCGCGTCCAGAAAATACGCAAATATCTGCCAGGTGCGTTTCCTTCACTTCAAAATTCAACTGTACTTCTGTTTTTGCCACTCTCAAGACCGGGAGATCGGGGCAGTCAACACTCAAACCAACCGTCTCGGCTTCCCACTGCCCACAAGAGCGGGCGAGTGGCCTACTTGAACAGCCCTCTTCCACATTCTTCCTATAGTTTGTTCGACGAAGACACCCATTTCAACTTTGTATCACTTCAAGCAAATCCCCGCCATCATCGCATTTTCTTCACCACCTGTATCACACGGCTTTCTTTGCCCCCACTCACTTATTTTCTGGTTTTCAGGTCTGCAGACTACTCAGAACCGATTCGAGCCTAGTTCAAGAAAACTCTTGACTCTGGAGTATGGCTACCTCTAGGTGATACCATACAAGCACATCATCGGTAAGTCCTTGCGCCATACCTCACCATCTTTTCCATGGTTTGTTTAATCCGCCAGCTTTATTTGGTTTCACGTTTGCTCCCCAGCTTTCTTAACCCTGTGTCAATGATCGCGCGAGCTAACACAAACAAACTAGCCTTACCAACCCACACATGTGGCCATGGCTTCAAACCAGGAACTCTACTATCACCTGGTCCTCGCGGCCAAGGTACCCACATCTCAACCCGATGCTCTAGAACCACTCAACCGGGGCCTTATCGATTGTGCTATCAAGGCGTGTAACCTTCTGCGACAACAGTCTTCCCCCCAACCGTGGGACTCTCTGCTTCCTTCCCTTGAGAAGTGTAGGAGTATCAATCATGACGGCATGCTCAGTAAAGCATCACTGGAGGAGGCGTTCCGGGACATTGGAGGCAAGACGCTCATCTTGCATGTGGCGAGCCAAAATGCCGGCCTCCTCATCCGTCCCAGCTCAAAGTGAGTGGCCCCCGATCATGAGAGGAGCATCATTGTGTCCTGCTTTGGTTATTCTGGACCTCGTTACTAACAGTCCCCTTTAGCGATTCAGTGATATTCGAAGCCTTCGAGGCCTCCCCATCTTTGGAGGCTGTACTGGGAGCCAAGAATTCGCTTCTGTGGGATTTCCCCGGTCGCGCGGCTCAGATCCCTGCCAGTGAATTTCAGAACGACTCGTTTAGAACAAGTCTCGCCTTGTTCCTGGAGAAAGCCAGCATTGAGACTTTAAACGCTCTCAATGCGCGAGCTGTGAAGAAGCAGACAGCAGTCATCGAGACGCGTGACACCGCCGACTGTGCGCTGATTTCTCAGCTGCTCATGTCCCTGCTGATTGCTATTGGTGGGCCTGTCAGCACCCCTAGGTTTCGGAAGAGAGTGCGTGACGATGTCAACTTCGACAACGCAAAGAAGCCATGGAGAAGGGCCCCGATGTGGCTGATATTGCGTGTCGCCGTTCGACAAATGCTATGTCTTGAGCTTGGAAACGAAGCAGGTCGAGCGACTTACAAGATGTTCATATGCGTCGTCCTCGCGCAGTTCCTTGAACAGACCTCAAAAGAGCTCGCTGCTGAGATGGTGGTAAGTAGAAGACCTTTCCCGTCTCGCTCATTACCTACAAGACTTACTAATCGCATTGTTTTCCACTTTATCCAGATGACCCTCAGAGCCAAGCTGTGCCGACGCCTCGCCAAGTTGGAGTCGGACAAGCTGCAAGCATCTGAGTCTGCTCGCCCAGTATATGATCAGCTCTTGAACTGTTTGAGCCCCTGGTTCAAGACTATCATTCAAGTCGCCACTCAAGAAGTCACAAGGGCCTGGGAGCTGCATAAAGCTTCTGTCCAGCGAAAGATTTCCCTTCTCCCTGCCAAGTCCGAAATCGCCAACTTCAAACTCAAGCTTGCAAACAGTGGAAACTATTTGCAATCACTTCTCTACCTGAATCCGTATCCCCTCAGAGAGATACCATGTCTCGACTTGCGCGCGATGAAGTCTGGTACGCTTGGACAGGCTGCTAGGTTCGCCGACAAATATCTCAAATTGGCTGAACTTGAGGATGAAATTGAGCAGGGCATCGAACGAGAGGTGCTATGTCCTCCCAATTCCACGGATGGTTATCGTCTCGGATGTCTGCGCATCTCTAAAATGATCATCAGACTGATCGCGGAAGTCGGCGATGCTTATGATAACGATCCAGCGCAAATGAGCCACCACATTCTCAATGTACTGGATCTGTGGGTGTCGCTGGACCACTACGCAACCTCGTTCTGCCCTCTTTTGATGGATTATTATCCATTCTTTACTCCCGAGTCAATTGACTTGCTCCAGCTTGCTTCATTCTCCGACATGTCCCGGCTCCATGAGATACAGGAGTACTTGAAGGAACGGGCAGCTATTGCCGCTGAATCCAAAACGATCTTCGCTCCACCGAGCCCCTCTTCGTTTGGAGTTCGATACACTCAGGAATGCGACGAGCGAGACAGACTCATCGCAGTGTGGAACACAATCGACGGAGAATGCCACCGTACCAGACACGACAAAATGCAGGCATGGGTATCTGCTCTGAATGAATACGAGGATCTCAACGAGAAGATGCATGGAGCTGGCCCTTGTCTCTGTATCCAGATTTCCGAAACAGAGAGAGATGTGAGCAACTGCTTGCCCTGCTGGTGTAAAAGGCAGATGCGAAGAATGGTCGTCGAGGTTCATGAGGATTACCTTCCTGAAGACAAAGACGAAGCAGCGACAGTTGTCTTTGAGCTTTGTGCGCCGGACTTCTTCACTGCATACCGGAACGCGACTTGGAAGATCCATCAAACATTAGCCCTTCAGGGGGTTGCTTCACATACGGAACCTGCAGACACCCTTTTGAGCTATTGCCAGCTAAAGGACTTCGCCTCTAAGAGCGCTCAGTCGAGCACGGTGACCTTGGCTTCTGTACCCAAGTCATGGCTCTCTACTCATTACAGGAATCTGCAAGTGAGAAACTCGCCTGAGCTGAAGGATATTGTTCTACCTCTTGCGCTTCGCTTCGAGTATTTTGACAAGGAGTCGAATTGTTGGGTAAAAGACCACGATCGTCCATTTCAGCTTGCCCGATTTTGTGGAGTATCTCTCCCGAATGGTTTCGGGGCTATTGAAGGGGCAAGAGATGGAGGGCAGATAACACATCTTGTGCGAGAACCGTCGTCATACGAGATTGTTGCCAATCAAACCAAATGCCCTATTACCATGTCTCCAGCCGAGTTCACAGCACATCAACATCTAATCTCTGGAACCTCTAGGCGTTGGCTAACAATGCTATTGGAACTGAACACTCCTAACCTCAACTTCAGCTCTGAGGAGACTAGTCGCCTGTTTTCCGAGCTCATCACCCAAGCCGGAACAATGGAGAAAAGTGCTAGCGCCTTTCGAGACGCTCATCTAATATTCAAGGATGACGCTTTCTGTGCTCGACTGGCAGAACAGGTTGAGCGTAGGCTCACAACAATCAGCTGGCGAGACGTCTTTTGTATGGACGTGATGATTTCAATCACTCTGCGACTCTATGAGTTAGGCTCTAGTTCCACAAAGCGCTCAGCTGACAAGCTCTTGATGAACGCTCGTCGTGTAACGCTCCAGTGGCTCAAAGATTTGAGAGTCGAAGTTCGTGACGCCGCCCAAGAGGATATAGCAGCCAGAGCAAGTGAATATGGAAGATGGGCGGCCATTCTCTGCCGCCGGACGTTTTCTGCACACTCCCCAAAGTCGCCCATGTCATTGCAGGATCTTGTAACGTTTCTCGAAGCCGCTCTTGGCCTCCAAGAAAACATGTTTGTGGATATTAGCAAACTGCCACGAAACTTCAAACTAGTCCTCATCAGGGATTTGAAAGCTGCATACAGATTGCAGTCCACGGTTTCTCGGGCAATCGAGGCCTATCCCCAAGTGATCGAAACGATCTTGGATCCGATTTGGCCCAATCCAACCAGTGCCCCTCGGACATTCTCTGACTTGAAGTTCATGTCGTCCCCCAATTCCCGCTGGATCGAACAGCAGATCAGGACTGAACACGGAATTTTTTTTACCGAGGAGTATACTGTACAGTTCAACTTCATTGAGGGTTATCTCCTAATTAACGGAAAACCTCCGGGGACTCTCCCCGCCGAGATTCGGGAAGCCGAAATTGTGAAGGAAATCTTCGGCAATCAGCATCTAATCACACTTCCTTCAGCAATGCCAGGGATGACCCACTCGCTGTTAGGTGAGGCCCATCATAAATATCAAGTTCATTTTGGCATCCGGGATGGGCAAGTTATCATCCGTACCAAAACCCGAGAAGGGACTGTCATGGAGCTTATCCCTCGCAACAAGTTCCGGCAAGTCAAAGGGTACGACATTCCAGCTGGTCTTGTCGACGACTGCTTCCACTGGATGACGATTTCGGACAAAGCAAACCCACGGCTTGAAATAAGACGTGGCAGTGCTTGGAGACAGCACGATCACGACTGGGTGATAGACCTCAACACGAGGATCGCGAGACGCAGGGAACAAAGGCTGATTGACCCCCAATCAAAGCTTTTCAGGAAGATTGAGGAAAATTTCAAGTACTTTGAGCATCCTGAGAATTTGCTTGTGTACCAGCCAAGAAAAGGGAGCATCGTTGTCCAACTTGAACGACTGGGCCTGACCTTTCGTATAAATCACCGAGGACTTCTAGAGAGTAGGGAATTGCGCTCCGAGATTGACCCAAATCAAGACGCTGGCACCCTTTATGGATTTATGAGCAAGATATGTCTTCGCGACCTCCAAGATCCCTCCCAGAGAAGCATCATCACTGCTATGGGCGTAACATCATCGACCCGACACGGATCACGGACAGTGGTACAAGCCGCGCCAGTCAGTCAGTATGGACTGTTCTCTATTGATAACGTGCTAGGACGGCTTTGGTGTTTACCCGAGCCGCGAAATCTCTATGCGAAGGCCCTCTTCCATGCTCTCACTTCTTCCCCGTTCCCTGATCCACTTACTGGACGTACCGGAAGAGAAGAGGCCCAGCATATATTGCAATCTGGGCTTTGCCAACCGTGGCAGCCCTTAGATAGCGACGGCCTAGCCATGCTGCAGTTTATTCATCAATACCTATGCCCGCGTCGGGAATACTACCCGCCGAATCAGAGAAAACTGCAGACAGCCATCTGGGAGGGACACTTGTCATATGCTCAGCATGACGGCTATGATGCGATTGTCCAGGCTATCATCGCCAAATCGAATCGCCTGTCCTCATTTCACAACAACACATTAACGCCACCGTCGTGTTCCACTGTTTATGTCTCTCATCTTCGGGAGCGTGGTTTGCTTCGGCAATCTTTGTATGAGACAAGCTCCTATTCCCCTTCCACTTTGACCGCTCAAGGAGACGAGCTGTATCGTTCCAGAGACTGGGACATGACATCACAAAGATGTAGCAACGTTTTCCGCATTGTACGCCAGGTTACAGAGAATGGGTTCAAATTCAACAGGACGAAGCGCTTGTTAGAGATATTGGAAGATTGGAAAGTGATTGGAGGCTTCAAGGTGACTCCTGAACATGACTTCTTCTCCCTAGTTGACGCCATTGAGAGAGTGCCGAGCAATCAGTTTGGAAGCATGGTTTCATTTTGTTGCAACATTCCAACAGGCGACAAATACGCGTTGCCGTTCAGATTGGCACCACTGGTCTTCAGAGACAATTCTGACATGGATTTGGCTGTGTCGTTGGCGGCATTCTCCCGGATCAAAGAGCTCAAGGCTCTCGGACAGCCAAGGGGCCCTCTTTTCACGGATTTCCGGCATCATGAGTCACCCACCTTGGAGATGATACAAGGGATCATCCGACAACACTTCACGGAGCTTCCCGTACCTATCAACCTCCAGTCTGCCAAGTCAAGATCCAAGTCTCAGAAGGAACAAGAATATCACAAAGAGTTGTGTGCTTCGGAAGAAAAACGCATTGCTGAACTGATTCACTGTCAATGGCCTACGGAAACCTTGTCCTTTGACGACATTGAGTCTCCCGTCATTGACTGTTACGAGGTTTTCCGAACAATTCAGCCACGATGGCAGCAGCTCTGGGACAATTACCAACTTTCTCTATGGGTAGACTCAGTTGATGATGTTCTATCACAACACTCCAGTCCCTATGAGCTTCCAACAATGTTAATTCCGGTAGACACTCGGCCTTATCAGTTGTCCAGGCGAAAAGCAATCGTTCCTTCCATTGCCAACGACCTACTCCCCAAATCAGGCCCACAAAGCTTGCTTCACTCAGCCGAACTCAACGAGAGTCAGTCCATACATTTTAATGCATTGGGACCTAAGGCAGATCGCAGGCAAGATTCAATCCGCCCTGAATACCAAGAGCTAGAATCCATTCTCGACAGCCTCGCCAAGGAGTCAGGCTCTATTCGTCAAGAGTATGCAAATGACTTACGGAGAAGCTTAAAGGCGCTACAAAATTCTCCTCGCCGGGTCAAACTGGATATTCGTCCCACCCTCGCTTTGATGGAAAGCCAAATTTCGTCATGCGAGCGGTCGATTAGAACACATATGGAAGCAATACAAGAGTCATGGTCCAGGGACGATAGCGGCTCCCCATGGTTGATTGCAGGTGGGCTCTGGCCGAGGGGGAGTAAGATTACCATGATGGAGCAGCTTCGATCTGTGGCGGAGAATAGATTTGGAGATGGAATGAAGAGTGCTCTGGTCTCCCTAGGAATTATGCTCACGAGATTGCAGAAACTGCGACGGATGAGGCATGCTCACCTTCAGCGCAACAACGAACGAGTTCTTGATGAACTAGCCAATCCAGGGCATACAAACTGGGATGCGGAGGAGTTTCCGGATTTTCTTCTGCTCGAGTTGGAGAACAACATCCTCATTCGCGATGAACAATTCGAGGTTGCTCAGGCAATTATCTCCCCTAACTCCAAGTCGAACTCGGTTCTGCAGTTGAACATGGGAAAAGTAAGTCCATTTCTCAGTTCTAATGATCATGAACTAATCACATCAATACGATGTACAGGGAAAAACGTCCGTCATCACGCCGATGGCCGCAGCAATACTGGCAGATAAGCAGCAGCTATGCAGACTCATCGTACCCAAAGCTCTCCTCTTGCAAACAGCACAGATCATGCAATCGAGGCTGGGTGGCTTGGTTGGCCGCGAGATTCGACATATTCCCTTTTCTCGGCGAACCAAAGCCGGGCCGGAGACGCTGAACGTGTTTGAGGAGTTGCACCACGAGATACTCAATTCTGGGGGGGTGATTCTGGCACTGCCGGAATCCGTCATGTCATTCTCACTCAGTGGCCTTCAAAGCATTGTCGACTCCAAATCGAAACAAGCGCGGCAAATGGTCGAATTTCAGCACTGGCTTACGGAGACCTCCAGAGACATCCTGGATGAATCAGATGTTACACTGGCCGTCAAAACTCAGCTCATTTACCCCAGTGGTACAGAGAAGGCTGTGGATGGCCATCCACACAGGTTAGATTATGTTTCTTCAAGTCAAGGGCTCTTTTCATATGCTAACCATTTCCCCCCCATCAGATGGCATGTTGCACAGGCTCTCCTCGGTCTTGTCGAGTCCCATGTCTCTGACCTTCGCCAAAGGTTCGGCCGCCGGATTGAAGTGGAGAATCAGGGCTCGGCGTTTCCACGAGTTTATATATTGGACGTGGAAGTCGAGCAGGAGTTGAAGCAGCGCATCATTGATGATGTTTGTGCTGGAAAATCACCCACTTTCCATCTTGCTGACTCTGTTCAGCCAAGCGTTAGGGCAAGATTGAAGCACGCTTTGAGTGATCCTGTTGTGGAGGACTTCCAAGTCAACAAGGCGAAGCGAGCGTTTGTTGACAGGAACTCTGCTGCTGACAAAATCTTGCTGCTACGAGGTTTGATCCACAGTGGTATTCTTTTGCTGTGTCTAAAGAAGAGGTGGAACGTACAGTATGGGCTGCATCCTGATCGTATACCCATTGCCGTTCCCTTCGAGGTATGTTCATTGTATCCACGTCTCTTTCTGAGGGCGCTCAACTAACGTGCACCGCTGGTACTAGGCAAAAGGTGTCCCATCCGCCAACGCCGAATTCGGCCATCCTGACGTCGCCATCATTTTCACTTGCCTCGCCTTTTACTACTCCGGTCTGACATTGAAGCAATTCACCGATTGTCTTGGCAGCGTTCTGAAGTCCGATGATCCGCAGTCTGAGTACGACATTTGGGCTCAGGGTTGCGTCGATCTTCCTCAAGATCTTCAACACTGGAACCTGATCAATGCCGAAGACCATCTCCAGGTAGAGCAGCTGTGGAAGCTACTCCGGCTCAACAGGGCAGTCTTGAACTATTACCTAAACACGTTTGTGTTCCCGAAACACTGCAAGCAATTCGAAGTCAAGCTTCAGACATCTGGCTGGGATATTCCTATCTTTCCCCAAATGAACGACAAACAGCCACCATCAGCTCGAACAACTGGCTTCAGTGGTACAAATGACAACAAATACTTGCTTCCGCTTACCATCAAGCAAGATGACCTTCCCAGTTTGTCGCAGACTAATGCCGAAGTTCTCTCTTATCTTCTTGAGAAAAGAAATCGGGGATACGAAAGGTTGGCTGATCATAAAGGGAGAAGACTAACGGAGGACGGGCTTCTTAAACGCTTGTCACAGACAGGAATACGCATTCTCATTGATGCCGGTGCGTTTGTGCTGGAGAAGAAGAACCAGCAAGTGGCAAAGGACTGGTTGAAGCTTGATACCTACAGCCCAGCGGCGATCTTTTTCAATGAAGATAACAAGGCCATGGTGCTGTCTCGCGGATCCAAAAAGCCGGTTCCATTGCTAGCCACCCCTTATGCCGAAAACCTGGAAGAATGCTTGGTGTATCTCGATGAAGCGCATACCCGCGGGACAGATCTCAAACTACCACAAGATGCTCCTGGAGCTCTGACATTAGCATTGAATCAGACGAAAGATCATACTGTTCAAGCCGCTATGAGGCTTCGACAACTCGGCACAACGCAGTCAGTAGTCTTCTGTGCGCCACCCGAGGTCGATCATGACATTCGGAAAGTGTGCCACCTCCGTTGGTTAGATCATATCGACTCCGGACATTGTGTACGGTGGCTCCTTGAAATGACCTGTCGTGCTAATGAAAGCCTTCGCCCATTGTACGTGGCACAAGGGACCGATTTCTGCAAGCGGATGAACTCTGGGTGGGAAAATCCAAATTTTGTCGGCTCAACGAAACACCGCGAGGCTCACATGAGCGTGATTCTACAAAAAGAGAGCTCGACACTGAAGGAGATTTACGGAAGCAAAGCGCAAAATTCAAGTTTGGATGCCGCTTCTCTGGCCATCACCAATCCGAAGCTGCGATCCTTCTATGACACGCTCACCAAGAAGAAGAAAGACCTTGTCCATACAACGTCCGAGGCACTTGCTTGTGCTCTTGACGAAGTAGAACAGGAGCGTGAAGTCGAGTTCCAGGTTGAGGAGATCCGCCAGGTGCGCAAGCCCACTCACTACGACGCCTTGGAATTCCCTGGGATGCATCCAAACATCTTGCGGTTCATAGAGAAGGGTGTGCTCCGGGGCACAGATGGCTACGAGCATGCCTTCACTGCCCTAGGGAGGACGACACTGGGAAGAAAGCATGAGGTCCGCTCAACAGGCTCAGAACTCTACGTGTCAGCCGAATTCCGGCGCACTATTTCAGTCAGCACAGAACCGAGCGATAACTTTTTTGTAAGGTTCCCACCAATCTTGTTGAGGAGTAGGTCAACAGCTAACAAATGCGATACTACAGAGACCCGTAGAATGGATCCTCTACGCTCCCTGCACTCAGACAGCCTTGGTTCTCATTCCCGAGGAAGCCGAGATTGCAATCCCCATGTTGCGTGCCGCTAAAACCCGTAGCCCAGTCCATCTCATCCCTTACGCCTCGCCAGTCACGCGGAACATGACCTTGCTAGGCCGACTTACCTACTACGCCTTCCCTTCGCTGCCTAAGGGTACCGTCATCCCAGACTGGCTTACAATCGAGATCGGAATCCTCGCCGGCCGTCTTTACTTTGACTTTGCCGAGTACGACGCCGTAATCAAGTATCTCCAAGCCGGCAAGACCAACGAAGCGGAAGGGGAAGGCGCCGAGGACAATTGCAGACAAACATCTTTGCCAGTGGATGACAACAATCAAGTGGCATTTGCAAAGAATGCCCTCGGTTTCGTGCTCGACTGGCTCACGCAGCGGAGACGGGGGCAGGATATCACGCATACCCCTATGGGCTATGTGTGTCAGCGTCGCAAGTTGAGCGCTGAACATCCGTTCTTCAGGTTGCCGGAGGCGGAGGTCCCGGAGGTTAGTGGAACGTCACCTAAGAGAAGAAGCGGTGAGGATGATGAATCAGAATCGGACGGAGAGTATGACATGTTGGAGGAGATGGACCAGTCGGATGATGATGGTGATGATGAGTCTGCGGTTGAGGAGTGGGATCTTGGGGACGAGGAAGAGAGACATGATTCTTTCGAGGATGATACCAGTGTCACAGATGATGAGAAATGATGATGCTGTGTCGATTTGTGAGCTGGAAAATGGCGTTATTTGCTTTGGACATTTGCTCATGGCGGGTCTTGGGTTGTGGCGGAGTTTTATCGGATTTTCCAGGAAACCCGGTTTGGTTCTTGGTCATTTAGAATAGGGGTTGAATTTGTTAGAGTATCGTTGTCAGGATATGGTGTTACTAGTCGTTTGTTTTGCGTCTACAGGCTTCCAGGCTCGTGTTGGATTTGTTCACATACATAGCACATCATCGGGGTTCATAAAAAGAATTGCCACTTGCTCATGTCCAGTGTTGCAGCAAAAGCCTTCGTGCACACCCCATTTGCCCATATAATGTTGTCCTTATCTACACGTCACGTCCATACCCTTGTCCAACCATTTCACTCCTCCATCTCATCATCGCCTTCATCCTCGTCCTCCTCATCCTCGTCTTCTTCGTCCCCCTCATCCTCCATCTCATCGTCACTGTCTTAGCCCTCCTCAACGACCTGCTCATCAGCAGCGATCTTAGCCTTATACCACCACCAAACAGCCGCCTTGAACCTGTCCACTGCCTGAGCAAGTGGTGAGTGCCTCGATGGGTCTTACTGAGCCACGCGCTCATCGGCCAGAAAGATCTCACGGGCGTCGACAATAGCGACGAAGAGCACCGCGAACACGTTGAGTGATAGCTCCCTGCCCAGCCTGGTGCTTGCATGCGCTCGATCAATGAAAGAGCGTTACTCCTCCGCGCTTGCATCGGAGTCTTCCCGCGTGAGGGGATCTGAAATACCTTGTGCGGCAAGGTGGCGGGACTCCCAGGAATTTGGCGGTACTAAAAAAGTGTCCGCGAAGCGGGTCGCCGCGTCGACGCCTCCACCAAAAGTCGCTCGATGGTATCTTTTGTGGGGCGCGACGTGATCTTGAGGTTCTCGTCGGGATGAGCCTCCAGACGAGAAATTCGAGGGCTTGGAACACGGCCTCGCATCTCCGTTCGGGCGACAGGATACTGCCGCTGCCGTCTTTGCCGTAGTAACGCCAAAACATGCCATTCCGAGGCAAAAGCCGATTCAAGCGCACGAGGCCGACCATTTTGAGCTCTGACTGTGGGTAAGAAACATGTAGTCAGCAACAGGCATTCCATAAACAATAAAATCTGTGAAGAACTCTCTGAACAGTGCGCGAGGAGGCACTGGACAGGTATACCGAGGGTGATCACATGGTGACACATCTTCGCGTGATCGCGATGGTATGGCCCAGAACCTGGGCCACGAAGAACTGAAAGGGGCGCGCTTACTGCTTGCTTTCAAAGATGTGGCTGTCACAATCCTTCAGTTAGCGGTTGCCGTGGTGATGGGCACATTTAAGCTTCTTGTTCCTACAACAAAAAAAAAAAAAAAAAAAAAAAAAAAAAAAAAAAAAAAACAACCGTGCTATATTCGTAGATGCGCTTCGAGACTGACGTGATTTCGATTAGCATTTACATAACGCGATAATGCTTGTGTACAAGCATAAGTAGGCTGCGCATACCTTTCTGCTGGTTTGAGTTGCTGGTGAGTTGGAAAGGGGAGAAAGGAGAAAAAACGAAAGAAAAGTGAGGCGGCGGCGGATGGCTGGGTGCGGAAACAGGAATTTCAAAACTTGTTCGTCAGTTGTGTGGGTGATCGAGCCCTTTTATACTTGTAGGTACCAGTGACTCAATAGGAGGCGCCTATTATTGTCCTCAAGTTTGGATGAAAGTGCGCAGCTTCCTGTGCAAACGCCCTTCCCCTGACGGGCAACACAAGGAAAGGTAAGCAGCATCAGATGAGGCGTAACGGAACGATGAATCCAGGCAACAGGAGTGACGAATAAGTAGCTCGAGGGGGGATTCGTCCTTCCTGACTTAGCTGATGGCCTCACAACATCTTTCCTTATGGAAATTAACACTGGGAATCATGCTCTACTTTGCTTGACACCAGGATACCTACTTTGGAAGTCCATACCCTATCCTAGGTTCTCTCGCTGCCCCGAGTTTTCCCATTCACCAGCACTGCCTTCGAATACTTTAGGCTGCTGTGGTAGCTGGCATCATCTGTGTTGTTATGGTTCCCAAACCCAGTCCTTCCCATTGTCTCTTTTGGGATTCTTTCCATCCTGCTTCTTCGACTTGGTGCTTTCAGTCCAGTCTAGCCTAGTAGTACAGTCAACACCTCACATTTGCATTGTGACCGACCTTGCTGTGTCATGACAGTGACCCTGGTTTCGTTTCCCTTCTTCCGTCCCAACTATAGAATCAAGCCCACTTTTCTGCTGTCTCCTTTCCACACCCCTCACGATGTTATTGTGTTCTATTGTACTGAGTCTATTGACCAGTGAACCCTACCCCCTACCAGTTGCTCATTGGCTCTTGCTGAGACAGCAAAGTTGCGTAAAGTCAAGAGTAATCCTACACGCACCCTCTCCTCCAAACAAAACACAAGATGAATCGGCGCATACATGTAGCCATTGTCACTCAAAAAAAGGTCCGCATAGATTCTCAACAATAGCTATGACAGGGTGGGATGCACATGCCCACACGGCCAAACCTATAAAAGATAGAACGATGTTCGCTTGCCAACGAACATCGGAGTGCATGCTATATAGGCAGTCACAACCCTGTGAAAATAGCGCATTCAACTACTCGTCTGCCATTTTGGCAGGCCTAGCATTAACCATTATACTTTTTATTCACAGTATATTGCAGAAATCGGGGGCTGTGAATTTAAATTCACATCAAAGAACTTTAATAGGGCTTTTCAGCCAATGGAAGAGGGCGTACTCTAAGTCTGGCGGCTAATCTTTTGATATGTGTCACGGCACATAGAATTAAGGGCCGAAGCTCCAAAAGGTTCTGATGTATATAATAAGATTTTAAAGATGGGGAAGAAAAGAGAAGAATCTAGATACATGGGATGGAAGAGAAGGGGTCTTATATGCAATGCCCATATGACAGATGGGAGCTGGAAGCCCAGATCCCAGGTGCCAGCAGGTGGTGGCATGCCAAGCCATCACAATATGGACTGCTTTCGCCTCAAAGAACAACCCTGCAATTGAAGTAAAAGCAATGATATTATTTCTGTGTAAAGCGTGATGCTTCAGGAAAGATTAAGAAGAGTGGAAGCCGCGCGCAGATGGATTGATGTAATCCATCTGGGCGGACCCACTTCCGTATCTTATCCTTATCTTATCGCCAAGACTGCTGTCTTTAATGAAATACTCTACTTACATGAAAATGATCCGTATCACTTTTGATTCTGTTAAGTTTTTGGAGTTCAAATAGCGTTGCTAGAAGTCGCGACCCCATGCCCGGTCACCCCTAACCCTCGGTCATGTAATTTCATCACCAGAATCCAGATATCATTGCAAACTGGCCACTTTCGCAGGGAGTTTGACCGTTTCAAATGCAGATTTATTCATTCTGATGCTCGTGGATGACTTGCAGTGTTGACTCGAGGGCTCTCTCTACTGCCTGCACTGGGTTTACTGCCGTCGTTGCCCTTGTCACACGGACATCGCCCACAGTCCAGGGTCAGGGTCGCAAGGCTCAGTAGAGCCTCAACGCTTGGCATCAGCCTCGAGATGCCCGGTGGCCTCCGGCCGCAACACTCACCTCGGCCGGACCCTCGGCCACCGGCACTACTTACCCGAACCCCTCTCGACACCATCGGGCTAGCGAGCCAACCATGGAAGTGCCGAAGACGCTGATGAAACACCATGAGACAATCCCAGTCACCCTAGAAGCAACCACAGCCAACCAAGCAAGAAGCACGGCGCCCGGATGAAGGACAGCGCCAGAAGGAAGATGGAGAATGGATGAAGGCGTTCAGGAAGATCTACATGTATGCAGACTGCTAGATAGATGCCTTGAAGCCCCAGGCGACAAGGCTTAATACGTACCTCAAGTACGTACCGATTCCCTTTGGCATAAGAAGGCCTTGAAGCCCAACCTTCTCCTGGAGGTTGAGAAGATCAACAAGGCCTTCGAGACAAAAGAAGATTATTAGCTGAATTGAACTCTTTGTTCCAAGCCCAGAACTCTGCTCTTGTCACAGCCCTAGCAACCTTCTGGCGTTTGGAGGTCTCCTTTGAGGCCTCATGAGCTTTGATGATCTCATATATGCGTGCAAATTTATCATTACCCCCTTCTTTGCCCTTCCTTTTACCCCTGGGTTTGTGTGAGGCCAGTTGAGTCTGTAAATACTGAATCTGGTGGTCTTTTGCAGCCAGTTCAGCGTTCTTAACGTCGAGGGACTTGGCCGCCTTGGTGACAACAGTCCTAATATCACGATCGAGGGCAGATAACTTGTTGTGAATGCCTTCCAGCATATCTCTGGACTTCTGGGGAGTCGGAAAAATGATGTTATCCTTTGATACACCCTCGTTTGGTGGTGTTCTGGGTGGTGATGTCTGGGCGGTCAGGGCATCGTCATCAACAATGGCCTCTGGGTCGTCAAGGACAACAGATCTGTTCATTGGCTATATTCCCGTCTTTTTGAACCCTGATCTGAGGTTTCTGGAGCTCACCCCCCTTCGTGAGGCTTCCTGATAACACTTGAGAAACCGTTGTTTATTTACTGGCGCAGATGCTGGAAAGCTGGCGAAATCCTTGGTTAAGTCTCTGAAATACAACTTTACTGCTGAAAAGACAGAGAGATCGAGTGGCTGGGTCTTATGAGAGGTATGGGGAGGTAGAAAGAGTAGTTGGACTTTGTGTTGGAAGGCCTCAACGAGGAAATCATCAGAAAGATGACTCGAGTGCTCATCGAGGACCAGAAGGCGCTATCCCTCGTTTATATGGGTTTCAGGAAGGTAAATCTCCTTCAACCAGCGCAGAACAATCTCTGAATTGCTCCATCCAGTCAATGAGCTGTCGTATTTTCAGCTTTTGAGCTCGTTGTTTATCTTATTAGGGAACCATTGACTTTGAAGGGATGCATCAGTAAAGACAACGACGGGGTTAAGCCTCTTGCCCTCAGCAGTGCCACATTCGATAATGGACACTCAGGTCGTTGCATCAGAGGTTGTAACGTATGTCTTTTTTATTAGGGCACTCCCAAGCACCTTACCATCCCTGGATTCCAACTCTTGAAGACCATGTTCGTCCATATTGGCGCTGTTGGCTGGAATGATGGCCTTAATCTCAAATCTGGGCTTCCAGAAGGTCGAAGAAGGCCGTAAATGCTTCCTTGGTTGATCCTCTAGCTCTCGCTGACTCGAGAGGGCTAGAAATTTTGGTCCTCACCTCAGGATTCCTCATCATGAAGCGGTCTACCCATCGCGCCCCCAGCTTGTCATTATCTCCTCCTCTTTTCAATATCGATGTAGCGAACCCAGCCACTTGATGACGGTTGGGAGCCCGGCCAGCCTTCTCCTCATTCAATATCCATTTGCATATGAAGGATTCCTGGGCGGGGGAGAGTCTTTGTCGCGGTATTTTGACTTCGCGTAGGGTTGGGACGCCTCGAATGCGGTCGGATAGGGTGGACTGCGGGATCCCATACTTCTTGGCTGCTGCACGCTGGGAAAGTCCGTCGCGAACGTCTGCGATCGCTTGGCCGAGTAAAGACGAGCTCATCGCGATAGAAATCAATCAAATCGATAGTGTTTTGGTAGAGTTGTTGTTGTTGAAAGAAAGAGGGGGTCTCAAAGTGCACAGGTGAAATGGCAGTGTGCGGAGTGACCGCGGGTGGGGTTGACCGGGCATGGGGTCACGACGTCTAGAAAGTTGTTATCAAGTGTCTTGGTCAGGTATAATGCGTGGTGATTCGGGTAAGTGCAGGTAGGGCTACTCAACATCAATTCCAGCACCATCGCATTCCATGGGGTTTGAGTAGGTATATTTTCGTTGCCATGGGAATCAGTCTTTCTCATTCAACATTTGTACAACGTGCTTTTCTTGATCATACTGACAAGAAACAAAAAATCAACCCCCCCCCCCCCCCTTTCCAACCCCACCTCACCTTCCCTTACGGCGACATCTTTAGCTTCCTCTACCTTTGGACTCGGATCTTCTTCATCATGCCCATCGCGGTCGCAATTCTGAGCAACACCTTCATTTGAGACCCTCTACGCTTCTTCCAGCAATGGACTCACCGGCCATAGGTAGTGAGGAGGTCAAGCACAAGGTCCTTTCTGCTTTGGAGTTTGGTCTTTGTAGCCACTGGCTACATCAACACAAAGAAGGACCACCTCTTGCTCAAACTCCGTCGGCCCGCTTAATTTGGCTTGATCTGTATCCTCTTTATGTGTTACTCGGGGGCCTTGCTCCTCCTCCTCCTTCTATTTCCGGCTCGGTTTCCGCGGTACCTAGCCAGCTTACCTGTTGCCCCAGCTCTTGGATCTATCCCCTCGTACAATACAAGAACCGCGCGAAGGTCCTCCTCTTCAGCCATTGGAACAGGAGCTGGAGCAGGCACCCTCCTCCTAAGCGATGGTACAATCTTCCAGTTCCCCAGCAGCAGCGTCACATCACCTTTGACGCCCATGACGAGTGTTACCACTGTCTGGATGCCCAATTTTTGGACCGGCGGGGCGAGAAACGGATTTCGATATGGGTGTCTTCCATGGTATGCAACAGGATTCAATAATGATTTACATGAATTTCTGCCTCTTATTGTCGCCGTTGCTTCTGGTTTGGCTTGGGAACGGGGTCGACACTTATCCAAGTTAGAGTTGAGCTGGGTTGACGGGTGGGCAAGAACAAAATGCGCTCCTCGACTGAAAAACCAGCCTCGGAGTGAAGAGGACGTGGCAGGCATGTCAACAACAGTCTACCGCAAACTCCCCGGCGGTCAGTGGCAGTTGCGTGCAAGTGTTAGTTTATTACCGACCCAATCAAAATAACGGTCTTTAACCCAAATTAGAAGCACACAGCGCTTAACCAAGTAATCCCGTCCGTCATATACATGCCATCCGCTCTCAAGGCGCCACACATTCCTTGCCGGGCGGTCGGAAGAATAAAAGGAAAACAGACAGTTCAATACCGCTTGTTTTAGTTGGAAAATGCCTTTGTAAATTAGTGATACGGATCATAATAATCAGAAAACACATCGGCCAAAATCCTTTAGGTATTCTTCCATCCAGGAAATGCCTAGAGGTTGGGTTCAAAGGTATAATAAAGACGCATTGGTGCGTGCAAGCGTACTCCGAAGGTGTGAGATATTAGACCGTGATGTGTTCGGTTTATTCTTACCACCACTCGCTTGCCTACGTTGTTATCTCCCAAACTGAGCCTTGGTTCTTCTATGATGCCATGTCGCTCAACATGAATTGGACATGGTTGGACCGAACGACTCCACTCCGTGGGTGGAACTTTGGCGATGGCCGGAATCCCTGTCGTGGTACTGCCCAATTCCCCAATTGGGACCTGAGGAAAGAGATGATTGGCTCAGCTGTAGCAGGACGTTCTTGGCGAACGATGGTTCATCAGATAGCGAATCCAGCGCGTTGATGCCCTGGCAGGAGTAGAACATACTTACAAATATTGCCAGAAATATGGTCAAAAAGATCCCTTCGAGCATCCCCTATGCCAAGGTACACAGTAATCTCGATGGTGTTTCTTGCAGCGCCTGACTCCATGCCTGTCGGTATTTCCGAGTACTGGGACGGGTTCTAATAGCTCACAGTATATGGTGTTTGAAGCGCACGCCTTGCTCTCTCCTTATCCATCCAAGAACGCATCTTGTACATCATCAATGGTACTACTTCCTACCTATATGGACAATTGGAATCATATTTACTAGATAAGCCCTTCGGGATGAAATGCTTTGTTGGGATGAGAATGGATCCTTGGATGTTTGCCGCATTACGTTTATGCACCCAGGTGTAGTACGCGTCAAGACCCAGCCCCCTTACTGAATTACTAAGCCTGGTGGACACTCCACAATAACACCCGAATTTCAACGAAAGAGGGAGACAAAGACCATTGTGTATCAGAATAGGTCCCGCAGCGTTTAAATGATGGTGGCTTTTGGTATGTTGGGTGCCTGTAGTTGCCGGAAACCGTAGGGGATATGGCGTTATCCTTTCCTCCGTCGATGTCATTCAACCCTAACCCTCCGCCTCTGTGCAACCCTTCTCATCTCTTCTTGGCACCATCCCTCCGAGCATCACCCTCACCAATGTAAATGTTCATGAACGTCCTTTGCCGTTTAACAATTCTTTTTCCTCCTTCTTCTCTCCCCTATCCCTCGCGGCTTCCACTCCTTTCTGCCCATCGTCAATAGCATCATTTCCTTCAGACCCGTCAATCTCCCTCAAAATCATTTTCGCGGCAACTTCCCTTCCCACTTCCGGCCCTCCACAAACCTTCGCCAATTCCTTGGCTCTTTCTGCGCACACCGACCATCTCCCACCTACAACGACATCGATCAAAACGTCTGCCAGCTCCTTCGCATTGCACAATTTGTTGCTGTTTTCTGATGAGTCGGAAGCCAAGCGGTTTCCCCAGCGCCCGATGCCAAGGATCTCCACTCGGCGGGCAAAATCGTAGCAGTCCATCCATGGAGGGAGGATGACTTGGGGGATACCGGCGCTGAAGATGACTGCGATCAGCATGGACAGCAAGGTTGGAGTGGGAATGGAAACAAGTACTTACCAGACGGTTTCTAGAAACGAGTTGGCGCCTCCGTGGTGAACAGCGCAGACCAGATTACCGCTTTGTAGGATGGCTGTTGGCTCAGCTTGGAACCAATTGACTATTCGTACGGTACCGGACTCAATTTCCGGCCCAAGAATGGAGTAGATTGGTGACTTCTCTTGATCTTCACGGCATCCTCCATCCTCTTGACCGGCCTCATGCCCCGATCCCCGGTTTGCAATCTCATTCCCCTCACCACCACCACCGTCCTCTTTATCTCCCTTCCGACCTCCCTCGTTCCCCTTCTTCACAAAGCCTGGCACCTTCCACAAGATCTTCAACCCCCTCAATCTCTTCTCCGTATCCCTCCACACAGTCTCCATCGCCACATCCAACAACCTCCTCACCGCCCTTGCCATCTCCTTCTGTCCCGCCTCATCAAACAGCACATGCGTCCCAAGATTGATATACACCGTCTTACCACCTTGTTTTAACCACCCCGCCAACTCCGGATCCGCCTCCTCTAGCGGTTTTGATGGCCTGATCATCGGTCCGCACGGAATAATGTGCCTTGGTATGACCTTCAACGGGAACTCAACCTCGGGTAGGTTAGCCACTAGAAACTTGACCCGCATTCTCTCTGGGCTGAGGCTGAGATCGTTAAGCGTCGTGACTTTTGTTTTCTCATCAGTGCGCAATGTGAGATATCGCTGGATGGAACGGCGATTGCTGTCGAGGAA
Organism: Neurospora sp. FGSC 6877; assembly: GCA_009805295.1. NCBI lineage: Eukaryota > Fungi > Ascomycota > Sordariomycetes > Sordariales > Sordariaceae > Neurospora > Neurospora sp. FGSC 6877. Next base: position 34,627 of record RAON01000130.1, on the reverse strand, counting down.
GGCGGCAACAATAATGGACAACAAGATCAGGTAGATATTCCATGGGATGTAGAGCAAGGGAACTGGGAATGGGTAGGCCTTCCCGATGCACGGGTACTTCCAGAGGGCTTGGGCGTGGGGCTGGAAGGGCATAGCAAAGTCTTTGATAGTGTTGGGGGAGAGAATGATGAATTTGAAGGTGTTGGGACTTCGGTCGCTATGGTTGAGATGGCCGAGGGCGGTCAAAGCAGGAGAGAAGGCCGGGTCGACCGCGACGATGGATGGTTGGACATTGGTGACAATCTCGACGATGGCCCAGAAGATCTCAACAAACTCGGGGCCGAGCCAGGGGAGCGTGACCCGCAACAGGAGGCGCATGCGCCGGATGGCGCGGATGAGGCCGATGCGTGTTTGGTTCATGTTGACCCGGTCGGCGGCGATTTCGGATCGGAGCCAAGCGGATACCATGTCAATGCCCGGGATGGTGTGGAAGACGATGGGGCGGGCAAGAGGCTTGTCACGCTTGGCATGTTCGTATGTGGAGAGGACATACTTCTGGATGGGTGGGAAGGAAGCGAAGTGGACTTCAACATCTTCGTCTGGGAGTGTTAGGAGGGCGTAACTGGTGGCTAGGAAGACGTTGGCTTGGCCGTGCTCGGAGTTGGTGACGAGTAGGACACGTTTGGTATGCGAGATGGATCCCATCTTCTGCTTCTCTGTGTCAGGGCAGGCAGTATATGTGCTGATGCTTGGAGCCAGTGTTATGCAAAGCTGCTTGATGGCATAGAGGCGCTGATCAGAAAGGGGTGCTGCGATATTAAGTCACTGACCTCCTTTGTATCCTGGATCTCTAACAGTGCGAGGTGGAAGAAGCGCGGTGCATCTTATGGTGTTTAAATATGGTGGATGGCGAAAGATGAGTGTTGGACAGACTTTCGGCTTGTTCCGTTGCCTAACTTTCAACCAATGAGTTACAATAACTCTGCTAGATCCATGATCTCGCGGAAGGTGGGATGCTTTTCCCGAAAGGGGAATCACACCAAGTCCATCCTGCTTCCGAGACGTGATGCTGACCAGCGGTGGAGATAGCTCAACTTATGTAACGCGACTTGACTCAACTCAACTCAACTCGACTCAACTTGGAGGTTTCGGCTCGAGTTGAGTTATCGAGTTGGCCGCCTTTTTGGCAACCCGGCAGAATTTTTTTGGTAGTAAAAATTGCCCGGGGACCAGATTCCAGAAGGGTCCCCCGGGAGTTCATATAGCCCCACCGTTTGGCAACTTACTCGACTCAACTCGAGTTGACCCACTTAACTAACTCGAACCCCCAAGTTGAATTGAGTTAAGTTATCCCCACCGCTGATGCTGACTGGTTACGGGGGCATAATGGTAATGTTGCGTGCTCCTTATCGGCCTCCCGGAGATGACGATAGGTACACCACGGCGATAGGCGAGTTAGATATACCAGGTTCAGCCCACCAGGCAAACCACACATCCATGAGTGGTGGAAGATCCAATTATGTTCATTGATGGGACCCAGATAGCGCTCGCCAAGGTAGCCGCATCTTGACAACCGATCTGCTTGCAGGGAAAGCAAGATATCAACCGTCGGTCTGGTCTCCATTCATGGAGGCGCCGAGTAGACGGAGTGACCCCAACTCAGGAGTAGAGGTGCGATTGTCCATCTGAGGGCTTTCGGTTACATGGTGGTATCGAGAAATGATGTAGTAATTTGTGCCGCGTCAGTCATTTAGGGGCATTCTGGCTAAATTGGTTGATATGGGCGCGACCAGTCAGACACTTGAAACAAGGTATACATTGGCTTTGCCAGGGTACGAACCTGGGGTCTCCAGCTCTGGGATAACTGCCAATAATCCCATGAACGTGGTCATGTCACCTTCATAGTCAGGGGGTAGGCGAGGTCTAGAATTCGACGTGTGTAACGAAGGACAACCTGGTGTGTCGGGGACTGTGAAAATGTCAGTGAACCAACCGCTGCCGTCCCTTGTTTAACAGCTCATCTATGAAGAAGCTTGATTCACGGGAGTCCGAAGACGCACCCAAGAGATGCGTAAACATGAAGATGTAACCTGCCATCCGATGCCGTCTTTCGGATCCTGCCTAAATTGTCGACGAAGCAGGTCATCGTTGATCCAGCCGATGACACTCGGTAGGACGGTCGTGGTTCCGGTCCTAGATTGTGAAGCTCTTTCATACTCAGCGCCGTTTCTATTGGCAGTCCTTCAGGAGTAGTGGTTCGTTGGTCGTAGATGCAGTTTCGCCAAATTGATCCTGTAAACTTGGCGAGTATGACGTTGTATATTGTAGGAAGTTGAACGAGCACCTCGACCCCCCCGAGTCAGTTTCTTCCTGTTTTGCGGTGGTTTGCTGGCCAGGAAGTTGCAGCGGAGAATCAGACGATCCTGTTCAGACAGCATCGAGAGCACTCTGCAGCTAGCGGGGTAGGCAGCAAGCAAGTACATGCAGCTGCGAGCATGACGCTCTTTCCACTCTAAGACAATTACTTGACCAAGCCGCCTGCTTCGCAGCCTTACTAATCTCTAGCTCGTCAAGACGCTGTACGATAACTTCCCTCTTTCAACAGATCATGGTGTGGACAGACAACTTATTCTCCTGCAATTCCCAACCCCATTCAACCAACTACTTGCTTCATCATGTCCCAATTCGACAATGTTAAGGATTCCGGCCATCAAAGCTGCAGGTTGGTTAATTGGGGGAAAGGTGCGAGTTTCCTCCTCCATCTCACTCCAGGCTCCAAGTCGTACATCTCGAGCGTTTGTTCAAAATCGAGGCCCTCAGACTGGAGCCGCACCGGGACGCTCGCGACGCTCGTTGCTTCCCAAAACCATGCCACTGCCCAAATTCGATCGCAAGCTTGGGTCAACGGCGAGTGCCGGGCAGGGTCCTGTGGCCCCAAGTTCTCGGCTGCGAAGTCGCATCTGCAGGGCGGACTACAACAAGTAGCAACCCCGTAGTGGTGGTAGACTAGACGCAGAAGCTACAGCACTGTAATTTTCAGTATGGGAAGGCACAGGTTTGGTCCGGGTAGGTATGCATGTAGCCTGTATTAATGCCGCACCTGGCGTCTTCCAGCTACCTCTGCGCGATTAATGTTCTCCTAGTCCTTTCCAGTCACATCACGCCCCATGTTCGATATCTGTTCTTTGCTACCTACGTTTGTGTGTTTTTTCCGGCGACTAAAAGCGGTTGTAACATCGTAGAGGTAGTATTGCGGACAGACATCTCATTGACATGATGGGGAAGAATGGAGGATAACAAAGCCCACAGATTGGGTTCTCAGTCAATAGTCCCCCCTTTCTGTGCTCTTTGACCAGCATCTGATGCATAATAGCACATAGGTAGAAGCGACATGTCAGGAATTGCTCGGTATCATCGGGCAAAAGGTCAAGTACATCTACCTCTAGTTGTACTTTTTGGGTGAAAGTTGTGCTTTCCGAGCCTGAAAGAAAGGCAGAACTTTAGCACATCATTCCCATTGGTTACTCCGGCCAAGCAAAATACCATCAGATCATTAACTGGGTGAGGAAGAAGAGAATGCCCATCGAGCTGCTGGTCTATCGCTCTTATTGTTGAATTCAGAATATCTCCACGGACGTTGTTTCTCTGGTGCTGGTCCCGATGGGATGGAAAATTTACTACACCGGAAGGAACGCACAAGGCCTTCAATTTCCCTCACTTGTTACAACTGACGCACACGAAGTTTCATTGCCCTCCGTTTACGCACCCAGGCCCACGTCTTCGTTTTTCTGTCGATTTTCTCGCTCTCGCCTTTCTTCCTCCCGCTTTTCCTCTCCATCTCACCCGAGGCACGTCAGTCCAGAGCCGCATCCACGTATTCACGTATAGCACGGTGCTATTTGCCTGCTCTCAAGCAAAAAGGTATGTAGACATCCTCCGAGGTTCTGTGTCATTAAACCGCGATCACGCAATGTATCACCATGTAATCATCCTGGCCTGCGTACCTGTCTGGTGCCTCCGAGGGCATTGTTCACAAAGCTCATCACATAGATCGTTTGTCAATTGGTTGCATGTTGCTAACAATATGTTTCTTACAGTAGTACGAGCTCAGGATGTCTGTCGGTACCAACAACCACCCGGGCAATGGTCGCTTCCCCTTCCTCAACCGCTTTCTGCCAAGAAAATGGCATGTTCTTGAACCGGGCCAATATCCTTAGCCCTGATAGAGGAAACGAGGTGGTCGTGCAGGTCCTCGAACCACGAGACCCACCCTGGCGTAAAGCTCACCTCCCGGCCTGGAAGACGGGCCATCGAGAATCTCCTCTGAGAGGTCATCGATACGGCGACTCACTTCGCGGCCGCTTCTCCGGCCCAAATCTCTGTCGACCCCCTCGCCGCAGTCGGCCTCTCCGGTCTTCTCGAGGAAGACTGCGATGTGCTTGCGGACGAACAATCCTTTGTCGATAGAACACAGGAAGCACCAGGCTGGGCCAACAGCTCAGCCCCAACGTGTTCGCCGCTCTGTTCCTCGCGGCCGTCGAAGGCCGTGAGAAGTTTTTGGCAGCCGCCGCCGAGCGCCAGAATCTGGCTCAACAAGCCACCGCGGGACATTTGCCACTCGCCCAGGCGGTTGGCAGACTCTTGGCGACGGCTTGGTGGTGGCATGAGGGCAGGATCCCGGTGGAGGTTCAGGTTGGGGAGCCGGACTTTCTGGAGAGGGCAACGATACTCCCGTCGGACGAAACTGGTAAACATCCTTACAGTTAGTCCTATGGATGGTACGTAATACCGTTGATGATGTACGAAGTGCGTCCATGGGTGAAATAAGAGAGAGTAAGACGTGCGTTCTAAATACCAAAAATTGAGAACTATTAGAGCCCGTCCCCATTCTCGGAACCACCTGGGGTCCATTCCAACCCCAGAAGCAAGCAACGTTCCTACCAAATTGCAGAGACCGAACAAGACAAAATAGTTCTGTTCCTATATAACATTGTCCCGAAGAACGACCTTCGCTAGAAGTTCTATGCCAATCATGGCATCATTTTCCGGGACCGCCGGGATGAGGTCGTTTTTCAAGCTCTCATGTAGCTAACTCGTCGGCGACGCTCAGCCGGGAATCAGGCTCAATTCCCGCCCGGCCAATGACCAGGTCGAGCAGCAACTTATCGAGGTCATCGACGCCACCACTCGCTTCGTCAGCGAGACATATCATGGCAGGCCTCGGCTTGACGGGCGTCCACAACGACGAATTCAGTCTTTTGGAGGAAGAAGTCTCCTTTCTCGAACGGGCCAGAGAGGCCACCTGGCTATGGCAGGAACTTACCTCCCACGTCTTTCGAGCTTTGTTCTGTTCTTAGTGATTATTGAGGCACGTAAGCGCTTTCTCGAATTCGCGGCCGAGAACTTGGGCCCACAGGACCCTGCCCGGCACTCACTGCTCGCCCAAGCGGCTGCTACGTAACATCAGTGGCAGCACCATCGCATTCCATAAGTGGTGAGTACCTGGTATATTTTCTTTGTCATGGGGATGGATGGGTTTTCTTCTTTCGTCGTTCGATAGTTGCAAGGAATGTGTACTCTGCAAAATCTTGAATCAAGGCCCTAGAGCAAGCAATGGTCCCTTGTTATTCCCCAGGAACTTTTCTTCCTTCTAGATAATGTTCGGATTCATACTTCGAGGGCAACGAAGGCCTGATTGGAGACCCATGGCATCTGGTGCGCAGAGCATCCACTATATGGTCCACATCTTGAACCCATCGAGCACGTTCGGAACCAGATGAAGAGGATGATGAGAAAGGAGTTCCCAGAGCTTCATTTATTGACTGAGGATAAGGAGAATTAAGCGCCGGGTCAGAGAGATATTCCTCGATATCTGGGTAAGGATCCCAAGCTGGAGCGGGGTCAGTATTTTTGCCTGGGAGTTTACCTCGTGCATTACATCGTAATTTCCCCATAGCCTCGCACTGCCGCTTGTTCTTATTCATAATTGCTTACCTGAACTCTGCACATTAGTACTCCATGTATCCCTCCAAATTTCTTAATAGGTTTCCGTGATCTTTACCCCACATCGCACGCTTTCGGACCCGTCAAGGCTATTCGCCGATAGGACTTCCATCACATTGTGTAGTAGGTCGTCTTGGCGAGTGGAAATCTCGAAGATCGACAGCTTCGAGGTTGGGTAGGTTCTTGAACGCTTCGACAAGCATGCCGCATGCGCAGCCGGATGCCAACAGTGTTTGTTGATCAGCGTAGGCAAGGTGCTAGTTCCGGGATTTATGGTCGTCGTACCCGAAGCTGATCCTGTGGGGTGGGAGAAGTTGATCGGTTTCGATGATGACATGCTTCGGATACGGATACAGACTATGTCGTCTTTGGAGATATCGACGAGTATCTGGAGAATGGGATCGTAAGCCGTGAACTGCTTGTTTAAGAAGAACTTGTAGGCAAATACGAAGGGAATCATTTGGACCTGTCTCAAAACCATGATACTTTCATCTTAGAGTGTGGTGGTAGAATGCCTTTCGCCGAAGGCCGGAAGGCTGTAACCTGCCTAATAGCTACCGTTGCCCCGGATCAGATGCTCACAATCAGGTCGCCATGGTATATAACGCTTCAGCTCAAGCCTTATACCCCACCCCACCACCCTCCCCCCCAGCCTCCAGTTCCACCGTCTCCCTCTCCCTCTCCCTCGCAGGCGACGCCATCTCCTCCAACTCCATACTCAACACCTTATTCACATTCCTCTGCACCTTCTCCTGCACTTCTTTACCCTCAAGAATGAAGCTAAGCTCTTCCAACGTGCGATTATGCGTCTCGGGAAAGAAGAAGTACACCGTCAAGATCTCCACCATGATCCAGACGCAGTAGACAATGTAGTACTTCCATCCGATGCTATCCAGCGCAATCGGGTTGACGTAGGTGTTAAAAAACACGGCGGCGCGCACGCTGAGTTGTTCTACCGCGATACCCTGCGCCCGTTGTTGGAACGGGAAGAGCTCGACTAGGTAGGTGTAGGCGAGGGCGTTCCAGCCTATGTTGTAGAATCTGTATGTATGGATGTGAGAGGTTAGTAGGGTGCCTCTGCAAGTACCACTGGGCATTTTGGGTAGGTTGGGTAGGTTGGGTTGGGGGACTTACGGAGAGTACACGTAGATAAACACCAAGACGGGAATGGCTGCTCGCGAAGAGTTTTCTATGCTTGATCTAGCGCTGGCGATGGTCCAAACGATATAAACGACCGCCGTGCCGATGGTGCAAAGTAGAAACATCCTCCGACGCGGAAACCTTGGCGCAATCAGGGCGACGGGCACCGCGTTGATGAGACCCCAGCAGGTATTGCTGAGGATGATTTTCTGAACAGTGTGATCATCCGTAATATTGACCAAGGCCAAGATTTTCTTCATGTAGAAACTAAGCAGTCCGTTGCCGCTCCATTGCGTAAAGAATCCCATGATGGCGGCAATGGTGAATCGCTTCCGCATGGGCGCAGCGCGAATAACGTCGGCCCAAACGAATCTACTGGCCAGTTCCTTTTCCTGGGCAATGGTGCTCTGGATTTGTACATATTCTAGTCGCACGAACTCCTCGCCGCCGATACCCTCGCTGTGATATTTGTTTAGGATAGCGAACGCTTCGTCTCCACGGTCCTTGGAGATCAGCCACCGTGGTGATTCCGGACAGAAGGGCATGAATGCGATCTGGAAGAAACTCGGCACGAGCTGTAACAAACTGGGCAGTCTCCAGGCCCAGGTACTCTTCATCTGGAAAGTGCCGTAGGTCGTCCCGGCAGCGACGATGGCGCCGCCAAACCATGAAGCGTTGAAGAGCGAGGTCATGATCGGCCGTTCGTTGGCGTAGGATAACTCGCCGATTAAGGAAGATGCGTTGACGATGGCAAAGGGAATGCCAAAGCCAAGGACCCAGCGTGAGGCGAGGAACATATCCGAATTGCAGGCACCGGCCTGCAGGCCAGCACCCATGGACATGATGACTGAGGCCAGGAGAATGGTTCGACGCCGACCGAGATACAGGCTGATGGTGGGAATAAAAGGGATGGCGCAGAGCGAGCCGAGCGAGTACATCGCGTTGAGTAGGCCTAGTCGACCTTTGGTAGGGTTGTCGAAGTCTAAGGGTACTCTAGTTAGTCAACACATTTTGTGGTAAAGTTAACTGGGAAGGTTTGATGGTGGCCGACTGACAGTCTACCCAGGATTTTACAGCTTGAAGGCTGTTCATCATGGACGAGTCGAAGCCTGACGTCCATTCTACTCCTAATCCACAAGGAATGAGGATCAGGTAAAGCAGGCGAAGGCTTGGTTTTTGATACCACTTTATCGTGTCCGCCTTGGCCAGTTCAGTTAGACATGAATCGCCATGTTCTTCTTTGGCTCCTCTGATGGCCATTTCGACGGAAAGCTGGCCGTCGGGTTCTTGTTGCTCACTGCCAACGACGACTTGAGGAGAATTGGGATGCGTGAAGAAGATACTATTCAGCCTACAGACCCAGGGATCCCACGACTTTATTTCACCATCTTCCAGGTAAGAGACGAATGGATCATCACATATTTTCCCTCTCTTGGTAAACTGTTGGTTGCCTGCATCTTGCAGACAGCTCACATCCAACATGTTAGAAGTCCGGCTTCGACATATGTGCTGGTTGGTGAATGGGATAATCACCAGCCGAGGGGTGTCGAGACTGAATGTCTACTTGGAGTTGCATCCTCCGAGGAAGATGCGGGGTTGAAATCGGGGGTACTGGTGAAGACGGGGTATGATACTACCAAAGGGTAAGGGATATGTGACGGAAGACCAGTGTAACGGCGTCCCGGTCTTGGATTACACCGCGCTTGTGACAAATGGGAAAACCGTCAAGTTGGCTGGGGTGTCAGACTGTTCTCGTGAGATGTGATACGAAGATTGTAGGGTCAGGTAGGCTCGAAGAAGTGCTCGTTACACCTTTCCCGGCCTGTGCCACACAATCAATCTCAGCTACAGGGCGAGCGTTGTTGTAATGGCCCATTGAGAGACAAATGTCCTCACAAGCCATCATTACCTTCGGAGGACTGGAGGTAGTCTTTGAGCATTACCTTCCTCGCATTACTGTCCGCCGTACTGATGACGAACAAAGCTCACAAGGAAGATTTACAGGTGGGAATGGTACGAACCACTTTACCACACGGCAAATGAGCAGGAATGCTTAGATAAGCCGGTAACATGACTCGACGACAAGAAAAGTCCGGTCGTGACGCAAAGGAATACTAAAGGATGGGTGGAATTTTCATTGTGGATTCTCGCGACCGCTATGTAGGTGAAAACTGTCGATCGGATCAAGAGCTTGCATATCCTCCTCCTTGGCTTATATTCCGTTGCTGTGCCCAGTTTCCCCTTGATATCCCGAGATTTGTGTATCATGGTATCTCTCGGAACGACTTGGGTGTAAAGATGGCTGAGTATGGCCAAAACTTCTTGATAGAGAGTATAGCCCAAGCAACGGAGTAAGTGAAACCACTAATAGGCTGATGGTTCGACGTTCCATACACCTGATCTGAAGCAGTGACGAAATTACCCCGAGTGTCGAGCAGTGCCGTAGTCTCTTGATCGACAAAGAACGTCCGCGACATACAGAGCACGGAATTGAACATGTGCGGTTGAGAGGGTTGCAAGGTATCTTGTCGTGATGGGTTCATGTGTGTCCTTCCAGGGCAGACAGCGACTGGGTCTGGTCTCGACGGCCTGTGGAAGGTCGACCAGGCCTTAGAGTAGCCTTGACGCCTAGTACGAGCTGACCATGGTGGCTGAAGACGACTACGGCCTGGCTGAACATGGAGTCGATCTGGAGCATCGGCCAGTGATGTTGCCCCGGTGTTATCACGGTATAAGTTCGACGACGGCGGCGGCTAGGACCCATACGCAAGGTAGTCCAGTTTGGTAAACCCGAGACTTGACACGTTTTGAGGAGAGATGGTTGATCAAAGTATAGTCTATTCAAGACCCTATTTGAAACCCCAGGCTTAGGCGACAGGGGCATAGACGAAGTCCTCGAGCTCCTTGTAGGCCTTCTCGAGATCCTACAGCAGGGTGTTAGTTCGTGGTAATGCACGGTGTCTTGCAGCGAGCGAGTGACACGTACCTCGTTGACGATGATCTTGTCATGGACACCAGTTTTGCTGAAGGCGAGTTCGTTCTTGGCCTGAGCCAGTCTCTTGAGGATCTCCTCCTCCTTGTCAGTACCGCGGCCGCGCAGTCTCTTCTCGAGCTCCTCCTCTGATGGGGGAGCGATGAAGACGTAGCGGGCGGGGAAGCCAGAGGCTTGGATCTGCTTGACACCCTCCATCTCGATGTCGAGGACGACAACCTTGCCCTTGGCGGACTGCTCCTCGATGGTGGCCTTGCTGGTTCCGTAGAAGTTGCTGCCGAACTGAGCACTGTTATGGAGAATTAGCCTCCAGCTCCCAAGTCCTGTGCCTGACTGTTGATTGTTATTGTCCGTTTGTCTGTTCGTACCTCTCGACGAAACCGCCCTTGGCCTTCAGCTCTTCGAAAGCCTCCTTGGTGACATAGTGGTAGTCGACGCCATCCTTCTCGCCGGGTCTAGGGCCGCGGGTGGTATGCGACACGGAAAGAGTGAAAGTATCGGGGTGTCTCTCGAAGAGGAGCTTGAAGAGGGTGCCCTTGCCGACGCCAGAAGGGCCGGAGATGACGACGGGGCGACGGTCAGGAGGGAGAACTGGCAGCGCAGCCGAGTCAGTACTGGTGGAGGATCATGGTGTCTTTAGAGTAACATAGCGGAAAGGCATACTGGGAGCCATTGTGTGGATAAGACGCGATCGTAAGATGGAGTTGACGAGACGGACTGGGCGCATGGCGGACGGATTCAGAAGCCAGAGCGCGGCGTTGAGTGCTAAAAAGTCGGGATCCGTCAGGGTCGCAGCGCAGCGACGGGGCGGGGAGGGGTGCTGTCAGCCCCACTCTTCTTCCCGCCCCTGATTTGATCTCCACCGTCCCGTTTGAGTTTCAGATGAGGGACGGGCTGGACCGGTCTCAGATCAACCCTAACCCTCTCGCTTCATGAAGATGGTGCACTAGCAATTAGTGTAGTAACTCTGGGAGAGACGTGTTAAGCTTGTAGCTATGATGTGGTGCGCTAGCGTTCCCCTCCGCTTCAGTCACGGCCTCCACGTACTGTGTAGCACAGAAAGCATATGTTCATTCTTCCTTCTTCTTCTCCTTGCCATCATCTTCCGGCGCTGGGCCGGACTGTGCCGGCGCAGTGGTCTCATAGCACTCCCATTGCTCGGGCAATTCCATGACCGCGGATCGAGTGTAGATATGCCTGGGCTTCATCTCCTTCCAGTCTAGCCCAGAATCAATAACTCCGCCCTTGATGGCGACGGCAGGGCGCATGCTGCCATCGGGGAGCACGCCAGCATGGAGAATGCGAACTCCGCACTTGGGGCAAAAGTAGCAGTGCATCGTGTTGCCGCTGTCGGCTGGATGGGTGAAGACGGAGAGCTTCGACTCGAGATCGGCCGGTAGAGGAAACATCTTGCTGGCAGGGAAGTAGACCGAGGTACCAAAGAACGAGGCTGACTGCTTTCGACAGGACGTGCAATGGCAGCATGCCATTCCCAGCGGCTTCGACGACGACGTCTGGAACTTGATGTACCCGCATTCGCAGCTGACGGGGAGTCCCTTGTCGTTGTCTGCCATGGCTGAAGTATGAGATGATCTCGCAGTGGTTGGCGTTTGGGTTATGATTGATCCAAGCGTGACGAGGAACCGTGATATCGACACCTGCTTTGAGGTTTGAGGAGGAGAAAGTTCCACGACAGAGAGTGGGGAGAAAACGGATATTTACCTCCACGTTCCTCCTCCAATGACGGCCTTGAAGCTATCGAGGCGCCTTCTCATCACCCGCTTAGTCACATCCATCAATGGAATTCTCTCAACCCGCATTACTTTTCCGAAGGCTGAAGTTCGACAGGCTTGTCATAAACACCATGTTAAACTGCCAAGTTGCCGAAATGTCTCCGACTAGCTAAGTACGTACCACGAAAGAGTCGCGTCTCTGGCGCAGGTTACAACGTTAGTTACCCCGCACCTGTCAGCCTGAAGAGTCCCCGTTGGAAAGTGTTGCTTTTCTCCCCCGACATCCCATCCTCCTTTTGCTTCTTATGAAGGAACCTCTTAACTCGCCATCTACATCCTGTATCGTCAACGACATCTGTTACACGGTTCGAAATGTTGGCGGACACCACTCCGCAAGCAGCAAGCCTCACTCTTGAGGAATTACAACCGATCGAGAGCAACGACGCGGCTTTCTTTCCCCATGGAAAGGATGGAGCTCATCAGCCGGATCTCACACAGCGAACTCTTATGTGTCTGCCTCAAGAGCTCCGAGACATGATTTGGGCCCAAGTTCTCGATCCGATTCCCGAAACGACTTTGCCGCCTTCCAGTCGTACATCTCTTCCCCCCATGATTTTGACTAGCCGACCCCCGGCTCTCGCCCAAGTTTGTCGAGATTCACGCGCCTTCGCCCAAGAACGATACAAAGCAGCCTATGGCTCTCGCAAGACCGCATCCACCTCAAGCGATTTGGAGGCTGAGAGCCGCCGAGGATTGGAATGGGTCTCTCGGTCGACTATAGGGGTCTTGTACACATGCGACTCGTATACCACTTTGATGGGTTTAGAGGGCCGTTTTGTCATAGTTCATGACTCAGCCTACAACATCTCTGCGGAAGCCAAGGACCAACTCGCTCAATTTCTCTCTGGAGTCCAAGATTTCCAGGTCATGATGTGTATGGGTTACGAGGCGGCTGTGTGGATACCTTACCGCGCCGCTCAGGCGTTCAAGTTGCCATGGGGCTGGGCTTTGGGTACTGGACGTAACTCCAGTCAGTTCGTCGATATCCGGGACCTGGCTGTCTTGCAAGAAATAATCCGTGAACTGGAAGGCTTGGTGTGGGTGGGACAAGAGGACGTAGGTGGAATTACACGGCTGCGCGACCTGGTGGGAAACGCCAACAAACGAGAAGAGTTTTGTGCATTGTCCTTGGAACGGTTCAAAGCATTCTGGAATGCGCTCAACACCGGTACGGATAGTAACGGTGAGGTCCGGTTGAAGAGACGCATGCCGAAAATCGGAACAGTTCTTCACTTCCTCCTCATGGATGAACCGGGGCCGGGGCCAGGGGCTTAGACATCGAAGAGGCGCTTCTAGCCCTGATGAGCAGCTGGAGGTCCGGTGACCCAACCCAATGCAAGCTTGTGTTTACTATGCGGGCCCGCTCTAGACGACATCCAGCCCTTCTCCGCGAATGTTCACAATACCTCCTTCCCCACTGTCACCGGAACAAAGGTTCCATGTTCAATGGTTGAGCCGTTTGTTCCTTCATTCACTATCAGTGGCTACCTCTGAGAAAATTTTGTGGTGTCTGCAGCACAGGTGCAGACCGCCTACTCTTGCCCTGCAGGCCAGGCCTTGCTCCCTTTGCTCTTGCCCTGGTCCTAGAAAGGTGCATTAGGGTAATAACGTCGGAGGGCTATAATTTCTGCTTGTTCTTTGCACTCTGCTTTCTACTGTTTTACTTCTCAGTCATTTTGCTACATTTTGCTCATCAGAACCATCTATCCTCCCAGCCATTCACTGGCCACCATATGAACCTTCCTCTTTCTGTAGCCCTCTACACCTTCTGTTCCTGATATCGCCAGCATTACAGCTGTCGATCTTTTCTCGTTCAGCTGTACAACTCAACCTACATCATCGGTACTCCCATTATTTCAGGTTTTGTGATCCCTGCATCTCACACTGCCATCATGTCACAAGTGGAAGTCAATAAGAAGAGCGGGACGACCGATGACGGCAATGGCGATTGTCATGGCGCATCGACTTATATGCTTCTCTCGCCAGAAGCTGCTGAATTAGATGCTCCAACTTGCAGCGGCAACATCACCTTGAACCAACCCGCCCGGAAGAAGACTTTCTCGGACCTGCCTCAGGACCTTCGAGATATAATCTGGAAGGAACGAAGCCTTGCTCGATGAAGACAATCTCAACATCTACAGCAGATGACACGTCGATGTTCAAGCCCACAGTGTGAGTGCCTGTATGTATATACCACGGCACCGGCTCCGAAAGAAACCGGTTCCTAGCCCCGTCCTCCTGTCTACCCGGCCCCCAGCTCTCGCCCATCTGTGTCACGACGCACGTGCAGCTGTCTTGAAACAGCCTGCCCTGGTTATCCAGATCAGCCCTACTTCTCGCTAGATGTCACCTAATCCCCGGCGAGAAATTCGGCTACGGCTTGTCCCCTGACGACATCAGATGTGATCCTTTTGAAAGCCAACCCGTGCTCTTGCATATGTCGCTCCACTCGTGGGATCACAAGCAAATCGGGAGAGATCCCCGTAATGTTCGGGCCTATGAGATCTTGCGAAATGCCAGAGACGACCAGGTAATGGTCAGAATTCCATGGTTCAGGGTTTCAGCTTACCTCAGTTGGCCGCAACTGTCTCGATGCAAATTTATCTTTGATCAAGGTCCAGACTGCATTCACAAACTACCTAATGGAGACTTCCACGATGCATATTACCAAGAGGTATATGTGGACGCTCAGAATTCTGATATGTTACGCTGCATCATTCAAGCGGCTGATCAGAATTTCGAGGTTCATAAAGGACTCTGTGGATCTATCAGGGTCTTTGACCAATAAAGCTTTTACTGCAGAAATGGCTAAGAATGCTTTGGCGTTTCTTCAGGACCTCTGAGTTGAGGAAAGCCGGAAAGCGTCGAGTGAAGAGGAAATTATGCCTAAAGTCAGACTTGTCATCGGGTTTACAGTCATTGTTCACAGCTAACTGAAGGAGATGTCGACGGTTGACTTTGGGTTGCTCTCTCCAATCACACGACACTTGTTTCCTAAGCGATGGAAAACGGTGGTTTCGAGCGAAGAGGGAAACAGCAAAATGGACCAGGGTGCAAACCATCACCCAGGACAAAGAGGAAGGCAACGCCCGACACAAGTAGCTGGGACTCAAGTTAAAAGCCCAAATGTGCTAAAGCTAAACCACTGGACTTTCACAGTCAAGACAACTCAGGCACGAAAACATCACCATCATATCAACGACTATCAGCATCGCTACCAACATGGATGGTTTATTGGATCAACAAGAGCCTCACTTCAATGATACGGACCCATTTCTA
Source organism: Neurospora sp. FGSC 6877 (assembly GCA_009805295.1). NCBI lineage: Eukaryota > Fungi > Ascomycota > Sordariomycetes > Sordariales > Sordariaceae > Neurospora > Neurospora sp. FGSC 6877. Next base: position 19,441 of record RAON01000130.1, on the reverse strand, counting down.
CGCGTTTACCGTCACGCAATCACTTTGCATCCCAGTCCGCTTTTGCTATCACGATACACGACCGAACCTCCTCCAACCAGCCCCAGAACGTCCAGTGACGCGCCAACCAAGCAGACTTCGCTACCGCCATCACTAGCGTCTAACGACTTTTCGAAGCAAACTCCACGACGGACCCACGGCCATGAAAACACCAAGGCAGAATTCCGAGTGCTTGTCCCTCGACGCGGCACATCCAACATACTCGCAAAGATTCCACGAGCCGTGGACAACGCGCCACAGAAAACCGTTACCGTAACCCTGTATGCCTCCAACCACAGGCCATACGAAGTCCCCATCAAGTTCTACCATCAACAAACCGCCAAGCGTTCGCGTCTCGAACAGATCTTCGCCGGTCAAATGCAAGGAGGGCCCGAACTCCTTTCGTGGCTTGACATCGTCCGCCCCAAACTCTTCACCCAAATTCCCGGCTTCGTTTTCCCACCGGGGAATTCCTTTCTCAGCCCCAAAGAAACCGTCAACCTCATCGGCGGCCTCATCGATCAACGCGATGATGTGCAAAAACTCTCGCAGTTGACAGCCAAGTTCCTCCGCGAATACTTTGCTAATATGAGCATGGAAGACCGTCCGGTGTTGTACAGCCAAGCTCAGAAGATAGGAGACGGGCAAAAGGTCGTTGACTTACACAAGGAAGGCCTCCACGATATCTTCTTCTCCATTCAAGTCCACAGGAAAAAACAGAACAAGAACATCGTTGGCGACCCCCTAAAGGGACCACATCCGCTGGTGGCTAGGGCGGCGAAGGAGAAGTATATCCAGGGAGCGTGTTTTTACATTCATCCATGTGTGATGAAGAAGGTTGTTCAACATGTTGTTGAGGCGCGCAGGGCCTTTCTTCTCAAGAAGCAGGGTCAGGCTCAGGCTCAACCACACGTCCTACCTCAAATGAACCGGTTTGGTTCAATTCGCATGATGAAAAGCTGCGCCTCATTGAAAGCAAACGAGATGAACAAAAATAGCATTCGCAGAATGAAAAGCCACGCCTCACTCAAACAAACCGAGATCACCAGCAATAACAACAGCATCATCCCCCTAGTCCCAATCCCAACCGAAGACTGGGGCCGCCGTGACCCCGACGCCTAGTTGGCGGGATGGGAATTGGAGATGGAAAGCTTGGCATACATGCATCGGAGCAGTGATTTCCCTCGCCTTGGAAAGGTTCAGGAACGCCAGCTTGTGTATTACCAGTTTGCCAGGAGTGTTGATGAGTGGATATGGCGTCTGGGGCAGGCTGAGAAGGCTGAGAAGGCTGAGAAGAAGGCCGAGTGTGGACTGCACATGCCTGAACCGGAGATGACGAGGGCGGGGGCGAGGGAGGATACGGAGAATACGGAGGAATTGTTGATTGAGCTTTGATGGGGCTGGCGATGATACTCTTTTTTGTCTCTATTGGCGCTAAGTAAGGGTTCTTGGTTATGATTTATGTATAAGCGTATTTGAACTGGGTTGGAGTTTTGTAACATGATTATGGGATTGGTTTTCGCGATGTTTGTTTCGTGAAGCTTCTCTGGGAGTGGAGGTCATGCGAGGAGGTTCACACTGTGGTAGTGTGTTTTGCCGGGTTGGAAATTCCGTCCATCATGGGCCGTAACAATAGACCAGTGGTATTACCATAAAGAGCAGATTATAAACAACTTCATCCAAGTTTTATTTTAGCGGGTAAACATGATCCTCATGTATATTGTCGGAGTGTCCCGAGTTCTCAAAATCGTGTTCGAGGACAATTTATGCCAAGACAGGGTGGGGAAGCTAAGGGAAAGCGATCTCCCGTGGCCCGGGTCTTACAAATCTCGATGCGGAGTGACCCACATCGTGAAGAGGATACCACATCTATCAGCTGGTTACATCATCACTTTTTACAACAGGAAGAAACAACCCTCTTCACTTCAGTTCTTACAACATTAATTTGTCCATAAAGAACACAGAGCCCAATCTCAAACAAGCGAATCACTCAACTCAAAGCTCACTCTTTAGTCTGTTTTGAACACTTCTTCATCACGATCTCACCATGTTTACTCAAACAAAGGAAGTCCAGCAGTGGCACACCCTCGAAGATGGCTTCGATAACCTTACCCGTGGTACTGCGCCCATGCCTACACCTGGTCAGGACGAGGTGTTAGTTGAGATCAAGGCTGTTTCGCTTAATTATCGTGATACGGAGGGTATGTTGTTCCCGTACTAACACCCCCTCGCCCACTCGCTCACTCACCCACCCACCCCCTCTCGCTTAAGCCCCCATACAACCATACGGCCGTAGCTAACAACCCCTGTAGTAACAAACGGCGAATACAACCATCACAAAACCCTTTGCAAGCGTTCCACTCCCTTAGTCCCCTGCTCCGACTGCCTAGGCATCATCACCGCCGTAGGCCCCCTCGGCCCCGGCGCCTCTGAGTCCTCCTCCTGGAAAGTAGGCGACCGCGTCCTCTCCACCTTCAACCAATCCCACCTCAGCGGCCAAATCACCGCCAAGGACATGTCTTCCGGGTTGGGAAAACCTCTCGACGGCGTGCTGCAGACCTACCGCGTATTTCCCTCCACCGGCCTCGTCCGGGTTCCTGAGTACCTGACAGATGAAGAGGCGAGTTGCCTGCCTATTGCCGCCGTAACAGCATGGATGGCGATTTTCGGGATGGAGCCCTTCGGTAGCTGGGCCAAAGAAGAAGGGAAGCCGTTGAGAGGAAAGACGGTGTTGCTTGAGGGCACTGGAGGCGTGGCTGTTGCAGGACTGCAGATCGCCAAAGCGGCCGGGGCGCGGACAATCGTGACGAGTTCGAGCGATGAGAAGCTGCGCAGGGCGAAGGAGGAGTTGGGCGCCGATTATGTGATTAACTATAAGACTACGCCTGGTTGGGAGGAGAAGGTTATGGAGATTACGGGAGATAATGGGGCGGATATCATCCTGGAGACGGGCGGGGCGGGGACGTTGTATAAGGCGCTGGATTGTATTGCGTTTGGCGGGCTGATTTCTTGCATTGGGTACACGTCGGGTAAGGAAGACAGTGGTGAGGGAAGCAGGATGAATTTGAACTTGTTGGCGCTGAGGAGGACTGTGACGCTCAGGGGGATTATTAATGGTCCCAGGGACCGGTTTGAGGAGATGTGCGAGTTTTATCAGAGGCATGAGATCAGGCCAGTGGTGGATAGGGTGTTTGGGTTTGAAGAGGGCAAGGAGGCGATCAAGTACTTGAGGGGCGGAAGTCACTTTGGTAAGGTGGTTGTTAAGGTCCAGTAGAAAAGGTCGATTGAGAGATGGTGTCCTATAGCGACGGGATATGAGGCTGCGAGAGGGTCTTGCTTGCTGAAGAATTAAACACTTATTTCCGGGATTGTGCCATTATCCTTAAATATTCAGCTCTTGACGAGCCCGGACTGATGACCACTGACGACTCGTTCTTGCGATACGTAGATATGGCTGAAATCGACCGTCCGGCGTGGGTAGGAGATTGCGAGGATAGTTCCCACATGCTTTTGCGCTTGATCGTTTCTTTTAGTTTGTGTACTTAGCTGAGCCAGTCAAAGGCCGATAGCCCTCATCAGCCACGACTTCCCGTCTCCATCTTTTGACCAGGTCGTATTCTTCTCCTGGTTATCCTCACTGCGCACAACAATTTGCTCTCGTAGCTCTATGACATACGTGGTGCAACCATCTCGCACGTCCTCAACAAGTTTAGCTGTAACAAACGTGGAGTCTGTTGCCCACTTTGCGGCAAGCATATCCTCTTTCTTATCTCGAAAGATTCCGTATTGAGCTATACTGCCTACTATGCTTGACCTGACTTCTCTTGACCAGTTGACAGGAGTCTTCAGGCATTCAGCACGATTCAAGACATGCTGCGATGGTGACCAGGGAAAGGTGGTGTACCTATCCACAAAACACAGCCAGCTGCGTCCTTCATTCGTGACTCCGAACGCAAGTATGACTGCGAAGGCAAAGCGCCCTGGATCCGGTTTCAACACATGACAGCCAACGAAAGGCTTATAACCGACATGAAGAAACGCGGCATGATCGTGATGCCACAAACGTTCAGGATATGTGCCGCCAAGTTGGTATCCCGACCTGGTGTGCAGAAGTCCGTCAAACGTAAATGACCTATCCAAAGCATACCTGAGCGTAATGGACGACATCTCGGAGTTCGTCTCCTCGGTGAGGTATTGAGACTGCTTCCGGACCCACGGCAAACTCTTTCGGACTTTACGGACAAGCTCTTGTGGTCGAGCCCTCGCATACGAATCCTTACCAATGGCCGTCAAGTAGATGCACTCCCACTCGTCCTTGAAGTAGTCGGTACAATACAGTGCCATTAAGTAGAGGTTCGGGCCGGCAGACGCAAGGTCGAGCTCAATCCGGAGGCCTTTATTTGTCAGAGTGTATTCGGGGCCGTTCTTGAGAACCACATCATCCTCAATGCCTGCTGCACATCTGAACTCATCAGGCGAGGAGGCCAGTATACCGCGCCAACGTGTATTTTCCCAGGTCCGCCAGCAAAAGATGCTGACATCATTGCTTCGCCGTATAATTTCCTCTTGTAATCTTGTAAAGGCCTTCGGGCCCTCTCCGTATATTAGAGGCATGTTGATGTCAAAAATTCCCAGAAGAGAGTAGGTCCTGTCTTCCATGCGCGTTGTTTGCCGGTCAGCCGCCCAGCTCATTCTTTTGCCAACCGGAATAGTATGTACTTTGGAAGGATCCAACAAGGTCCCAATATCGATGCGAGTAATCTTGCTGAGTAGGCTTGCCAAATCCTCTTTCGTCCCCCTTTCCCTCCAGTCCTTGTCATAGAACATAAGTCTGGTGGGAGCGATGAGTTCTTGAAGCGTCCATCCGCGTTTGAACCAACGGCATGTGTACATTGCGTGGTCAAGTTCGTCTGCTTTGAGATCGGAGAGGTAGACCAAGCAAATCTGCGACGAGCGATACCATTGGAACATGGAGTTGATGGCCTCTGTGAGCTCCGCGCTACTGGACTTGTCAATACAACACGTATCGACCCAGGCATAGGCCAGTCCATGTTCGGCCGCAACTTCGCATGCTTTTGCTACCTTGCGGGCGCCTTGAGAGGTCTGCTTCTCCAGTAGCTTTGCTTTGGCTTCGTGGAATGTGACCTCTCCATTCTCCCATGTGTGCGAAAGAATGGCATACGCGGGTATGTCGGTACCCACGAACTCCTCGAGCTCAAGGGTGCGTGTGTTAATCAACCACATGGTGATTGATGGGTAAGATTTGAAGTGAGAAGAAACGCCGGTTAGCTCGCCGTTGAGATGGAAACCGAAACTCTGAAAAACAGGAGAAGGGCTGTGAGCAAATGCATGGAAACTTGGATGTTTTAGGGGCTCGTTGGGAGAATAAGATCTGTACCTTATTTAATCCGGCGACAGCTGTGGCTTTTGTGGGCGAGGTACCAAAGGCAGGAGCAAGCAGCCGCTAGTCAAAGCCTGCGGCAGGCACATCTTATGCAGACGAAGATTGCACGGCAGGCAGCTGCCAGGTGACCTGCTCAGGTGGATGTCCCTTCCGTTCATCCCACATCTTACTCGCCAAGCCCCTGCAAGGAAGGATGGTTTTCGTTGGGCGTCTGCAACTTCCATGACAGTCACCATGAGACAAAAGGAAAAAGGAAGTCACGATCAGTTGAACAAATTCTCGGGGTATCATTAACCAAGATCTGCAATACAGACATACACCTTCCTGCGCAAAATCAAACAAGATATCTGAACCCAATCTGTGGCTTCAAATCCGCACCTTCGCTCTTCAATCCCTCCACTCTCGCAGTCTGATTGGCCACATCGTCGTGCACCTCCCATGCACTTTCCTCTCCAAGCGCAAGCTTCTTGTTCTGGTCGATAAGCACCATGCGGATCACCCAGCACCCGACAACGGTGACGCCGAACATGGCAGTCACGATACCGTAGCTCTTGCGGTAACCGTTCTCCTTCAGGTCCCAGACGTACGATCCCGCGACGTTGCCAAGCTGGCTGAAAGCGTTGATCATGGCCAGAGCGACGGCACGCTTGGCGGGCGGGCGGGGGAACGAAGAGCTGATCCACGAGTAGAAAACGATGAAGCCAGCGTAAGAGCCAGCTTGCAGGAAGAGGGCAACGTATCTCGCAGCCTTGTTGAGGGTGGCCATGCTGATAACGAATCCGACAAGACCCATGCAGATGGGGCCGACAATGTGACCAAACTTCTCTTGTTTGCGATCGGAGTGCCAGGCGTTGATGAGCGAGAAGATACAGGCAAAGACCCAGGGAGGGGCGCTAAGAAGAAGAGTGGGAACATATTTCAGGCCAAGAGTACCCGTGAGTGTAGGCTGTTGTGCTGTTAGCGATGATCTGATGCATGCATACAGGATACCATGATGGAAACTTACGAAGAAGGCGTTGAAACTCAAGCCGGTGGTGTAGGCAGTGAAGGTCAGCATCATCAGGTAGACCTTCCAGTCCTTGACGACCATGACCAAGCCGTCAAAGATCCCCATATTAGCCGAGTCGCTATCGGCTTCACCGACATCTTCAGTCATGCGCAACTGGGCGACCAAGAGTTCCTCCTCGGTGAACCCGCGGCTGTTGGTCGGCAAATCGGGAAGGATGAAAGCCGCGCAGATGGCGACGAACATAGTAGCGGCACCTTCGATATAGAACAGCCACCTCCAGGCCCTGTGACCCAGCACGCCGTCCATGTTGGACAAGACGCCAGCACCGACGAGAGAAGAGAAAGCGTTCGAGATGAGATTGCCGCAGAAGAGAATGGCGTTGCGCTTGGTCAGTTCACGACGGGTGTACCACTTGCTGAGAATCAAGAGCGCTCCGGGCAGGAAGGCGGCTTCAACGAAGCCCAGCAGGAAACGGATGGCAACCATGCCACCAAAGCCCTTGGCCAGACCGGTCAAGGTCGAGATGAGACCCCAGATCGCCATGACTGCCGAGATGTAGAGCGATGGCCGGGGAATTCGGTTGATGAACATGTTGGAAGGGATCTGCATGAGGATGTACCCGACGTAAAGAATGGAGAGACATGTCGCGTATTGGGTATCGCTCAATTTGAGATCCTCTTGAAGACCCTTGAGACGGGCGGCACCAATGTTGTTTCGATCGAGGTAGTTCCTGCGAAGTAGTTAGTACGGGTTACTGGATCCAAGCAGACTGAACAGAGTCAAGTTACTTACAAGATATAGATGACAACAAAGTAGGAGCACCGAGCATCAAGCTTGCGGAGGAGAGACTTTTCGATACGAATGCGCTCCTCGGGAGCCATAGCGCGGACATTGAGGTTGCCAATGTTTTGCTGCTCATTGTGTGTGTAGTCCTCGGACGCTTCGACCGCTGGCTTCTCGATCCCCGAGAGGGAATCACGGCCCTCGTGCCTGGCCATGCTGTATGTGTTGTGAGGGGTGGATAGGCAAGATGAAACAGAAACACCACGGACCCAGACCAAACAAAGCAGGAACAGGATGAGGAGAAAGGGTTATAGGGTTGGGACGGCAGTCGGGGCGCATTAAGTAGAGCACCAAGTAGATGGTTACATACCTCTAGTACTCGATCCTGCATATGTCGGGCATCCATCCCAGCCTTCTTACACGAAGGCCTTGATGACGTCCCACTTTTTCTACCCCATCATTCCCCCCAAGTTTCCCCCATACAATCTTCCCCTCAAAATCACCCCCATACGAGTCCACAAGTTAATCCACAGACCGCCGGTTCGTGGGTGTTGTGGGTTGTTCCCCGCATCGCAAGGAACTGCAACGTTAAAAGTCTGGGATGGCCGGTGGAACCTGGCAGCATGGCGAGCTTCGATGCCTGTAAGTCAACACAAGTTCATTCCCCAACCTTTTCCAGGGGGCGAGCAGAGATTTTCAGAGTCTTCTTCCTGTAAGCCTGACACTGTCAATTGTACATTTGTGGTAATATCATCAAGCGTCCAGAGCATGACATGACACTCGAATCTGGATAAACCCATTTTACTCGTGGTTGGCCTTATGATGTAAATTGGGGTTCTTCATTTGGGAAAGTCACATTTTAGGCGAGACCAAGAAAAAGTCAAGACGGGAACGCCTCTTTGATAGCGCCGAGAGCGCCCCTGACGGCGACGACAAGTTGACAAGCTGCACTAACAATTAACAAAAACCCTTCTAGCGCCCGACTCTGCAGTAGCCCGCTTTTGTCTCGGCGGCTTGGCAGCGACCTGCATGTGCGGACATGGATGCCCCACACGGCATTCTGCTTTGGGAATTGGGAGCGACATCAACGCGAACTTCGAAAAGACTTGGACGACAGGAACAACTTGCCGCTGTCGGTGCCGCTTGCCCGACGACATTCTACAACTAGGTCCTGAATCCGATGGTTGACAACTTCTGGCCATCAGTTTCCTTCCACGGCAACCACTAAATTTCTGACTTAGACATTTCTAGTAGGCGCCCCGACAACCCGACAACCCCTATTGCTCAGAAATTTCCTCTTCCCTTGCGCCAGAAAATCTTGACCAGGTCTCGACTCTTCGACCGACCCAGACAAGTGTGTCAACGGGTAGCACGGCATTCACCTCTCTTCCCGTCTTCCCTGCTTCGACACTCGCTTCCAGCTTCTTTCTGCTGTCGGAGAAGCTCCCCGCATCGCGTGGTGCTGGACGATCAGCTGTAAGCTCGCTTGATAACGTGGCAATCACTGTTGCAGTCCCTGCCGTGTGACCCTTCTTTCGCTTGTACAGATATGCGCGCAAGCAAGATCGCGATATGCCTTTGAATCTGATTCGGTTTATAATTCCCAAAATTCCCCACTTCGATGCCAGCAGTTTACGGTGCGCGCTTTGCTGTACACTAGGTACCAACGCCCTGCACACGTTCGGCAAACCGACATTCCTGGGGGGGCAGCACGGCGGGTGCCATCCAAGATCCCGCTTCCCCGAACGGAGCCTCAAGCTTGGCTGGTCTTGTCCCGTTTGTCTCGGCATCTGCCCCGTCAAACAACACCAACCTCAACACTTGACGATATTCGGAGACCCCTTCTGCTACTCACGAGGACGTTTTACTCAATATTCTCTGCATCTTCCCCAAAATCAAATTACAACCCCATGGTCTAGCGCATAGATAAAGTTGCATACACGATCTGGATCACACTTCAACGTTGGGGGGACCGGTCCCTGATGATCCCCTTTGACTGCTACCGTATAAAGTGAAGTGACCGCTGCCGCTTCATTCTCAGAAACGAGACAAATTCTGTCTCTAGCCGCAACCGCGGCCCTTTTGACTGTACGGAAAGTACACCTTAAATACTCCCATCCCCCAACTAGGTCGAACACATCAAACTCCGTAGATCCGGAGCTCACGACTCACCGCCTGTTAACATCGCAAACGCCTTTCGAATTTACCATTGGCATCACCCAGATCCCGAAAAAGCTCACTATTTTACTTACACCGTCCACCGCTCTACGAGGTACGTATGTACTGGTCTCGGAACTCGCCAAACCTCGGGCCGGCACACAAGACCTAGTCCTGGTCCTATCAGTCTTCCGGCCCTGTAGGTACAGTTCACGCCTCTCCAGCTGAATGTTCGTTGTCTGTCAAAAGACAACCAAGGACAAGAAGTGCTGGCAAAGTTTGACCCAAACCGGCAACTTTTTTCTTAAACCGCTCCACAGTGGGACGCAGGTTGGCATGTCGTGGTCGTCGTCGTCGACGACCACCCCCGGAATTCCAGCGCTTGCTTTTACGTTACGTGGGGGTCCTATGGAGTCCCCTATGGAGAACTTTCCTCCAGCCCACCCCCAATCCCCAGTTCTCCCCCCCCAGTTCCCCATGGAGAGAGCCGCAAACCGGCTGGGGATCCGGGCCTGCCGTGGAGTCCGTGGAGTCCGTGGGGGTTGGGGATGACAACTCTGTATCCACTTCCCCCGACTCACTCCACCACTAACCACCACCACGCCTCCATCACAACTCCACTAAACCAGCTATGTAACATCCCCCGGACCCCCCCAGACCAAAAAGCCTGGAACAACTGGGACCGCCCAGTGACGAGTCAGGGCCCGATGAAATTCTGTAACGTCAAGTGACTTGATGGGCCGAGGGAGCCATCTTGTTGGGTTGGGTTCGGGTCGGGTCCGGGTCCGAATGGGCTCTCCATCACGGAGGGCTCGCAGGCTCGCTGTTCGCTTTCGAAAGCCGATATTGCCCGTTATCGCCGACTGCGAGATGGTATTTCAGGGAGGTAGCTAGGCGTCTGTATTTTACGAAGCTGGTGATACCTTCGCAAGCTCGCCAAGGACAAAAAGGCTGAGACCTTGCGCCCCCATCACTTATGCCTTGAAAGTCCTCAGATCCTTTTGTCATGTATGAGCAGATTCTTTGTGGTTGTGAATGAGCATAACATGGCACACGCAGACAGACAGTTGAGGAAACTGCAAAGGCTTCGGGCTTCTTTTGCCCCCTTCCTGTTTGTTTACATACAAGTTTTTCGTTAGTTCAGGGGTTAGTGGAGCGGACGAGATCCTGCGAGTTGGTTTGCATCGGGCAACTTTTCGCTGCCTGCGCTCTGGGCATTTGTTCGTGAATGTTGGAGAAGGAAAATAAAGAGATAAAATAAAGTTTCAAAGAGCTGAGAGTTCATCATTTCTTATGTGGTTGACTACTTTGCGATAGACATGGAAAGTTTGTAAGAATAGGGAGTGGCCTCACTCCCGGGATGCCAGATGAACTTAGCCGCGTCTCCCGAATCACCCGCTTCAAATCCATCAGCGTGGTCCCGTATTATTCTCTTCAGCTTCCCATTCCATACTTGACCGCCGTTTGTTGGAGCGACTTTTCACGCTCTTGAGCTGTTCACCTCCAGCTCCACTCACTGTCAAACCTGGATTTTCTTTCTTTTTTTCCTCGTTGAATCATTTTTCCCATTTTTTTTTGTCTCTTCCTACTCATGATTAGACATCACTCCTGGCCAGACATCGAACACTTCGATTGACACTCTGTTCTCATCTTATCCACCCGCCCTCTGGTACAACATTCTAAACTTTTAGCATCATCATCAATCTATGCCTCCCGTTTTCTTCTTCAAACCTCTCCGAAATTGTTCCAGTCGGGTAAATCATCTTGGAGCATTTTGGAACATGCCGTGGCCTCCATTCCCTCGTTGCATCATAATGACTGAATGGATAGGGAAAATTCGCTCTCTATGCGAATAATAGAACGGTGTCGCCGTCGACTTTGCTTCGAAAAGAATACATAGGTAGGTGAAACACCTATTTGACCCACCATTCGTGATGTGTCTCCATATTCCCGGAAGGGCAAGCAAGTTAGCGCTTTCATTGCAAGACGTTGTGCTCTGATAACTTCCATATCTTGAGCCAGCTGGTGGGTGCCCTGGGAAGGTGAGCGTGCACTCAAGTTGCTCGTGACTATTGTTCTCTCTTTTAATAACCATAAATTCCTTTTTTTCTTTAGCTTGTGCTAGATAGCAGGTTGGTTTTTCTTTTTCGAAGCTGAGCGAGTGCTCCTTTGTTCTTTCGGGTAGTAGGTGGAGAATGACTTCGGCAGAAAATGGCGGATGACCGATGACCGATGGTGGTGGGTTTTAGGGTTGTTTTCCCTTTTGTTCCCCTTCCTTTTTTGTTCGGTGTACTTCTTCTTGTCTTGTTATTTCATTCCTCATATCCGTTCAACTTCATGGTTTATGTTTTTTTTTTTATCGCTTCAACTAAGCGTCGTGAATATAACAGGCCTACCTCCAAGATTGTATCCCTTCATTTCCATATCCGTTTATACAAAACTAGGTGTCTGCAACCTCCTAATTATGAGTGATCCGTTCCTGTGGCTCCTCCTCCTCCTATCGCTTCCGTATCTCCACCCGCATTCTTTCGCTTGCAGTAAACCACCAGTCAATTGTTCCTTCCATAGGGTAGCAAATACTCTTCCTGACGATCGGGAGTCGGGGACACTTAATGATGGAGGGAGATGTGTCGACGGGATGCAGGCCCTTCTCGATGTCGGCCTGTCAGGAAGTGAATTCTGTGGCTGGTGGAAATTTGAAACCCTGGCCATTCCAGACATATCAGCTCGGGCTTGATAATCGTCTCGCCCGCAATACTGGCTCGGTCACTGATGAGTCGAACCTCTCCGACCACCCTCGAGCCTCCGTTCTCATAGTGAAAGATGATGTCTGAGCAGAAAGGCTCTCCTCCACGGGGAACCCATCTCCGACTGTAGAACATCTGGGCAGCAGTAACACCCTTCAGGGTCGCAGAAGTATAGAAGCGGAGATCTTCCTGGTTGTCCCTACTGAAGAAATTGTTTTCGGGCCAGCGATGAAGAATCGACCGCCGCACTCCCGGTCTCCATCCAGGTATCCAATTCTCAGGCGGATCGTAGCGATAGCCTCCCAACAGGTCTAGCTCATTTCGTTTACCGCAGAAACCATATAACAGTGCCTCAGGCTCTTTCGCACCCCAGTGAAAATGACGAGACTCGAAATATTCTTCATCGCCCTCTGTGGGTCCCTCCAAGAACTCAACTGGCGTATCATCAACGCCAAATTCCGCGGAGAATGTCATGGGTGTAAAGGGGATAGGGCATGGCAGGCCGATGACAGTATCCCCAGACAGGCGCTTCCTGACCTAAAGGACGGACAAAGTCAGAAGGCAAGAAACAAGACGAAGGGAGGTAGGAGGTGTGACTCACTCAAGGTAAGTGGTGGGTAGAAATGGAAGGACGACGGGGGGCAAGATAGCGGCGATTAGGGTACGGAGAAGGGATAAACTCACAAATCTCACGAGCGCTCTTGGGTAGCTTCCTATAGCGATGGCCATGATCTTGTCTTCCTTAGTAACTGGAAGGAAGAAGCAGGCCTGGCGTTGGCCATAGCGGGAACCGACAGGAATGCCGAAGTTGTTGATCTCGTCGCCACAATGCGAGTGGAGGGCCGTGAGCTCTTTGCCCTTATATACAAAGGTGAGGCCAGATATAGAGTCGAGATTGATCAAGTGCCCCGCCCCAAAGGAGCCATGATACCCTCCAATCGGTAAATAGAACCTATCCGCATTATAATCAGTGCTGCCCAGGTCCGGAGGTGTAGGTGTGTCCCAGATCGATGGTACACAGGTGTGTCCAAATGGACGGCTGGTGGCATCAAAGCTGAATCGAAGGAGACCATCTTGTCAATACGCCGTTTTGTTTCGGATTTCATCACCGTCTATTTTCAATATAGCCCAGGCAAATCTTCCATCGGTCTTTTGTTGCTTTTCGCAGTTCGGTCATCGTGGAAGTCATTCAATCTTACGGATTCCATCTATGTCGAAGTTGATACGGAGGACATCGTTTGGGCGGCCGTCGGGTCCCGAAGTTTGTATTGTGCCCCCTCTTTCCCAGTAGGATATCTTGGTCAGTTCGACACATTGCTCATCAAGGACCGAAGAAGTTCGACAGGGACAAAGCCACTGTCAGAGCGGTGACAGCCCTCCAGAAAATGGGTTCTCCTGAGGAATATGACCGGATCCGCTCGACCAATTCCGTGGGGAAGTTAGTCAACTGGCAAATGTTGTAGGTTGAAGCAATCTTGCTCACCGCTTCTGCGCACAAGACATGATGTGCACCGGTAAGGGAGATGGACGGCAGGTCTTGGTAACCCAGGGGCCACGGGCGTCTGGCAATGGCCACCTTCCATAATCGTTCGCATGCCAGGCGGGAGGGAAGCGGGCAGGACTGGATAAACATGGAAAAGCTGTCATGATGGGCGGTGACGGCCTCGTATGGGTTTTTTAAATCGTGGCTTGGGTGTCTAGAGAGGCACTTTCTCCTTTGGGTGGACTCGGTGCACAGGAAGCACAGATGAACTGACGTCTTGCGGTCGAGGTATGCGTCTATACCGTCTGGAGAGGGGAGGTAAGTGCCGTAAGTCGGAAAGGGAAACTTGACGGTACGGCCAAGGTAGATCATGCGCCCTTGTTTTCCAATCACTGATCATCTTCTGTCAGCTAAAGTATACTGACAATCGGTGGGGGAAGGGAGCACATACAAGCTGTGGCGAGGACCTCTTGATCGACTTTCTCGTTGCATATTCCGCACTGAGCATCAAGCTGAATGACAGGCACTTTGGCAGACGGCGAAGTCACAGCACAATGGGTATGGGTTTCATGAGTCAGTATCCATGTTGCTAGCTGTTATTACAAAGAAGAGGGCGAAGCATAGGAGAAATTGTCTTGTTGGATGCTTGTCTGGAAGAAGAATCGAGGAGAGGGAATGCCATGCCTTGCTTGGGAAGAACAACAGTAGTTTGGTAGTGGGTGGGTGACGACTGCCACAGTTATCCAACTCGAGTTATTGAATAGGACGATATTTTAAGTCGGATCACGAAGTGAATAACGGGAAGTGAAAAAATTCTGATGTGGAAAGTACGTTTCGGTCATGAGACGACTGCATTTGCACTTGCTGCCGTGTGCGCGCATTTGGCCATCGGGGACGTAAGGATATGCATGCGCACAAGGAACATCATTTAAACGTAATGGATTTGGATTTGGATTTGGATTTGAATTGGATTTGACTTGACAAGACCTGAAGTTGAGTTCAAATATATTTGGCTTGGCGATTCGACGTTGTCACCTCACGATGACCGGGGGGGATGCCTGCGAACCCGTTATATAGGGACCTCTAGGTGCAGGTCCCTTGGAGCTTTATACATCATCATGTTCATGCGTATATTCAATTGTGACTTTTTCCAATCCGTGGCGCGCAATCAAGCGTACCACATCACCTCTTCTTCTTCTCCCCCGCCGTCCTAATCCCCTCCGCCTGCGTCTCAATAACCTTCCACCCATCCGCATTGCCCTCACCCTTCGCCGCGCTCACATATGCCTCATCGCTCCGATCACACAACACCCGCAGATCATCCTCGCTCAGGATCTCCTTATCCCCGCTAAACTTGTACACTTGGCCATCCTTCAGCAACAGGGCCCGCAGTGTCTCCCGATCCAGGTCCTCCTCGCGCAGGTCGAGCTTCTGGCCCATGGTCCTGAACCCGCCCTTCTTGATGACCAGCTTCTCGAGGCGGCGCTTGGCGTCCGCACTCATGAGAAGCTCCTCCTCCACCGTACCCTTGGTGGCCAGCCGGTACACCACCACGGGCCGCGTCTGCCCGATGCGGTGGCACCGGTCCTGCGCCTGCAGGTCCTGCTGCGGGTTCCAGTCGCTGTCGAAGAGGATCACCGTGTCGGCGCTGGCGAGGTTGATGCCTTGCCCGCCGGCGCGGGTGGACAGCAAGAAGATCTTCACGTCCGGGTCCGTGTTGAACTGCTCGATCTGTGCACGCCGGTCGTCCTGGGCGACGCCGCCGTCGATGCGGCAGATGTCCCAGGAGCGCAGCTCGCGGCAGTAGTCCTCGAGGATGTCGAGCTGGGTCTTGAACTGGGAGAAGATGAGAACCTTGTGCCCCCGTTTGAAGAGGGCGGGGAGGAGCCGGTCCAGCAGGAGCATCTTGCCGGAGGCGGTGACGATGCTCTCGTCGATGGGCTGGTCCGAGTTGGACCAGGGGTTGTAGAAGTTGTGGGGACTGTTGCAGACGAGGCGGAGCTGCAGGAGCGGGTTTCCGAGCTTCTTGTTGGAGATCTCCTTCTTGGCTAAGTCAAGAGTCTGGGCGCGCTCAATCTCCTCGGCGTCGAGAATGGCTTCGATGTCTTGTACATCATCCTTCACGGCCTCTTTGGCCAGCTTCTCCTCGAACTCGTCGTCATCGAGCAGTTCCTCGTCAGAGTCTGCTTCTTTGTACGACTGCCTGCCTCGCCGAGTCCGGCCACGGGTGCTAATGGGCGTAGACTGCCTGACTGACTTTATGCTCTTTGGTGCTGGAGTCTCTACAACCGGCGCAGCCTTCCTCTTTGTGCCTGCCCTGGTGGATTTGACTGATGTTGTCTCTTCTGCAGGAGGTTCCGGCACAGGAAGAGCGTTCTTGCGCGGACGACCTCGTGCCCGTTTGCCCATCATCAATGCAAAAGCATTCTTGGCTAGGGGACTTGATTCATCCTCCTTGAGAGTGAGTGTGCTGGTCTTCGTCGTAAAGCTGCCAGATTCGCTAATAGTATCAGGCTCCATCTTTACGCTGTTCGCCTTGGAAGAGCGAGGAGTATTCCCTCGTGATGACGCGGTGCTAGTTGTGGTTCCGTTAAGGCGTTCGACTACTTTACTCTCCAGGTATGACCGAGTATCGATGTTTTTGTCGTTGATGACATTGTACAGGTCGGTCTGCTCCTTTGTCATGGGTGCGTACAGGACGTATTCGCGCTTCTTGGGCAGGTATTTGGCGACGTCAGACTTTACTCGCCGCAAAAGTAACGGCTGGAGAACAACGTGCATCTTCTTGACGAGCTCTTGCTTGGTTTTGTCGGCAATGAACTCCTCCGTTCCTTCTTCGTCTTCAAGGTCGCTAAAGTCGAACCAGCTTTCGAAGGCCTCCCAGTCTCTGAAGATCTTTGGTAGGAGGAAATTTAGCAGGGACCAGAGCTCCTTGAGATTGTTCTGCAAGGGGGTACCAGTAATGAGAAGACGAGTGGCTGAAGTGAATGTCTTGAGCTCTCTAAACAGTTTCGAATCAAAGTTCTTCATTCGGTGACCTTCATCAATGATGATGAACTCCCAGTTGATCCTGGATAGGTTGGCACGGTCCTTAAGGACCATCTCGTAGGTTGTACAGACAACAGGGAACTTTTCGGTCGGTCTGCCGCCATGAAGATGGCACATGATCTTGGTCTTGAAGATGTCCTGGCGCTGTTGAGGGGTGCCGTGATACATGACAACCGGGATCGAGGGCACCCAGCGGTGGAATTCGTCAAGCCAATTGGACAAGGTGCTCAGAGGAGCAACGATAAGGTGAGGACCTAAATAGTTCTCTTGCTCACGGAGGAGGGCTATTAGGGAAATGGTCTGAACGGTTTTGCCTATATTGTTATAGATGCAGCCGTTAGCCACTATCAACACCCAATTGGAAAAGGCCTGACACTCAACATACCCAAGCCCATTTCGTCAGCCAGAATGCCAGACATACCCTGGACGCAAATCTCATACATCCATGTCAGTCCCTCCAATTGGTAGTCTCTCATGGTACCGCCGACAACGCATTTGGGCTGCTTTGCCATGGTCAAGTCATGTTCACCAAGGGTCTTTCCATCCAGACCAGTGCCCACACGACCAAGGACCTTTGTCTTGTTGGTCAGGATGCTGCTGAAAGCTGCACTCTGAGCAAGAAGCTGGTCGAGATCCTTTGCCTTTGCATCACGCTCCTCTTTGCTCAGGACCCTCTTCTTCCACTTCTTTTTGCGCTTTTCCTCTGCCTTTTCGTTTTCTACACGAGCCTTTTCTTCTTCCTCGGCGAGCCTTTGCTCGGCGCGCAACTTTGTGTAGCTCATCTTTGGGTCGTCCACTTTCTCTTGTTGTTCGACTGATGGCTCTTCAGGTGGAGGAGACGAAGGAGCGCTAGTGGGCAGCCGGGACGGAGCGCCTGAGCTACCAGAGTCGCGATCGAACGACGACAATAAAGATGTCGACGGCATGGTTCAAGGGTGTTTGTCGGGCATGTACCTTGATGGCCGAGTGAGTTTTCTGCTGACTTGACAATGGTCGAGATGCGTGGATAAAAAAAAGCTTCAAGTCCAGCAAAAACAGAGAAGGAAAAAGACAGAAACTTTTTTGTGACACACAGCGAAAAAGCCAATCAGTTCCCCAGTCTTTGTTGTGGTTGGTTCTTCGCCACATACAAAGAACAAACGGAAGGGAGATCAAGAGCGTCGAGGATCGAAGCAAGGGATTAGAGGATGGGTTTCCCAATGGGCACAAGGCAAAGGCAAACAGACACGACGGTTTCAGAGAAGAACCACCATCGCGATATGATTGAAATCGTACCGGGAAATCCGAATTTGGGAGGCAATTAACGATGGGATGGGGGCCGAGGCGAATTGATTTGTCAATTAAGCAAACGCGACAATCTACGCGACGGGAAAGAGACAAGGGCATCGCGACGCGACATTGGTAGCACAGGCGGCCACGACGTCACGAGGTCCAGGCGGCCACCGAGTGCACGAGCCATTCAGTCGCTCTCATGGCTACGAGTAGATACGGTGATTGAAAGAAGTATTGTCAAGCATAACTAAATGACCGAAAAGATATGCTGCGGCCCGAAAGTCAAAGTCCAATGTATGATGTTGACGTTGAGCCATTATGTTACGATCAAAGCTGCGATACAGACGGCTGCCATAATTCACACAGAGCTTGACATATGTGATGTTATGCACTTTTGGCATATGCGTTTAGGACATGCACGGGATCTTGCCTGAAGCTTGCCACAGCACGGGCCTGCATGGTCTATGGGGGGTCGTTATCCAGGTCTAGACATGTCCGTGCTTTTTTCCTATTTGGGCGAAAAAATCGGTAGAGCGCCTCAAATTGGTAGTGTACAGAAGTACCTCCAGAACTCAGTGCTCAATATCTCTTTCTTGTTTCCGTATTTATTTACCACAGAAATGTGCAAAGATTCTTGCATGTACAGATTTAGATCCAGCATTTCACGCAAAAAGGCCCCTTTTGGGGCGTGCTGACTTGCGAAAAGAGTATTCCAGCCAGGCGATTGCGGTTGAGAAGAGTGATGGAGGGACTTGCGACTTTGGAGGTGCACGGACATTGTCTGGACCTGGATACCGAGGGCCCCTGCACACATGTCGCAGAGCTGCCCCTCGTCCCATCCGATTTGACTCAACTCCATCGAGAGAGTGGCATGCCCCGCAATTGGGAATTGAGATTCAAAATTATTGACCAGACATACACAGTACGACTATAATAAACACCCCAATACCGAGAGTCAACGTCTTTCAAGCTGTTCCCCCTCCGGTTTGCTCGTCCCGCTCTTCGCAGCGTCTTTTCGCGACAGTTCGTCTCGCCGACTTCCATCTCGCTGTCCAACTCGCGCATCATGGCCGCCCTCGACACCTACAAGTACACTCCCACCGAGGAGAAGGAGGTCCAGCAATGGATCCAGAAGGCCGACACCATCAAGGCCTCGGACGATAAGCAGTCCGTCCTCGATGCCCTCAACGCCGACCTCGCTACCCGCACCACCGTCCTCGGCACCAAGCCCTCCAAGGCTGACATCGCCATTTACGAGGCCGTCGCCCCCCTCGTCAAGGCGTGGTCCCCCGAGGAGCGCACCGGCCAGCAGGGCCGCCCCAACATTGTCCGTCTCGTCGACTTTGTCCAGAACAGCCCCCTCTTCGGCCTTAACGTTGCCGACGCCGACAAGATCGCCATCGATGCCGACGAGATCCTCTACGTCAAGCCTCCCGTCGACGCCAAGGCCGAGAAGGAGCGCCTGAAGAAGGAGAAGGCCGCTGCTGCCGCCGCCGCCCAAGCCGCCGCTGCCACCGTCC